>OV816031.1:56404590-56578142 GCA_929113105.1 Agrypnus murinus
ATATATATATATATATATATATATATATATATATATATATATATTTACGGCCACTTATCAAAGTGAGGACATATCATGAACCGTAGTTAATGAGGACCACCCTTATAAATGGTCACAGCTTTGCAAATTTTTTTGTCATCACTTGTTTACTTGTTCTAGTTATGCATCTCGCAAATATACACAGATTTCTTTGAATTTAAAAAAGTTTTATTTGCTGTGTATAATAATACCAAGTGAGGCTACACTATACTACTGACGACGTGAGGACCATATTATTAGATACGATTTAATCGGCAAAGTGAGCCCCAATATCAAATTATACACAGGTTTTAAGTATAACATGAGGACCGGCGCTGTTGCCATCATTTGCTTTCAATATCATCAGCAAAAATGCATGCTATTCTATTATTGGAATTTGTTAGTTGGTCGGTCGTCAGTATAAAACTAATTTGGTGTGGCGGAGACGGGTATGCTTCAGTAGCCATTTTAATAAACCCGTTTTTGAAAATATCGCGAGAACGGTTGGTTCTACGAAAAAAATATAACAGACTTTTTTGTAGAAAAATAAATTATCTATCTTTTTTATTAAAACAATTTTTTAATTGCTTGCAAATTAATGTTTTAAGAGTTATTACACAGCAAAGTTTTCACTTTTTAGTTTTGCTAAATAATTCGCAAACGGCTAACATCTCACTGAAACAGGAAAACATTACTGTGTAATAACTCTTAAAATATTAATTTAACAAAAAAATTGTTTAAATAAAATAGATAGATAATTAATTTTTCTATAAAAAATGTCTGTTCTGTTTTCTTGGTAAGACTATTTCCCCAGACTATTTGGACTATTTACTGGCTCCCTAACTTAACTATTTCCTGTTGGCTGTTCAATTGCCTTCTAGAATGTTTAAACGAATGCTTGATCGCTTAGATCAATTAAATTTAGACGAAAAATTAGATTTAACTATCAAGATTCTTGAGTTTCTCATCATTTTAATGGTAATTGTGCTAGTAATATTAACAGCCTGCTATTACTGGGGCAGATTAGTGAATTGATAGCTAAGTACCACATACTTTACTTTAAAATCTAAATGTATTACTCCTAATAATTAATTATTATTAACAGTTAGATTAGTTTCACTAATAATTATAGAGGTAAATCTGTATAATATGTTAATTATTCTGAAAATGCTAGTAAAATCAGTAAATATTGTCGCCTAATTTAAAATGCTGAGTTTGTTCCATCTCGTTTTTTAATTAAATTTAAAAATTTGTCTGTAATTTCCTTACGGTACGTGTTAAAAAGAATATATGTATTTATCTTCCTACCTAAACCGATCTTGGCTTGTAGCAAAGAAAAGTGGTTATTCTATATTTAGGGTATTTATTAGGCCAAAAAGAATGCATATAAAATCCATATTTAAGTGTAAAAAGATATAAGAAGGGGGATTAATATCGCTCTTGGTATTTTTAATATTTAACTCTAGTTATTTTTTAAATGCTTTTTAAATGCACATACAGTTCATTAGAACTGTATGTGAATCTGCGATTTAAATTTAACCAACCAATAATTATTGTGAATGACTTTTCAGCATTAACTGTGCCGTCTATGAACTCAAATCTTACTAATCCTCCAGTTGACATAGAGCTCTAAATCATTACGCCTTGAGGAAACTTAACATTAGGTTTCAAGCAGTATTTATGGAATGCTTCGTGTTTAGCTCTGATTACTCTTTTGCGAGAGTAAAACTAGAACTGCTTAATGTTAAGTTTCCTCAAGACATAATGATTTGAGGCTGTATGTTAGCTAGAGGATTAAGAAGATTTTAGTTCATAAACAGCATAGTTAATGCTGACAAGTATCTGCAAAACGACGAGTAGCATGGGCTAAAACTAAGTTGTCCTGGACAGAAATGCTGGACTAAGGTCATATTCATCAACTAGTTAAAGTGTGGTGTATCCGTCAGTTACTCTCGCAAAAGATTGATCAGAGCTAAACACGAAGCATTCCATAAAGACTGCTTGAAACGTACCGTTAAGTCTCCTTAAGGCGTAATGATTTAGTACCAAGAACTTATAAATAAAGGAAATTATGATTTCAAAAAAGGCGAAACACCTTGTACGTATTGGGTTGGATTCAAAAATTCTGTAGTGCAGGTACTCTTCTAAAATTAACTTGCCAATACGAATTTTTCAGCCGACTGCTATCAAGAATATCGATAATATCGCCTGATGGATTTTGCCGAAGAGATGCTAAGATAAAGGATGACTGTACCACGATGGCGTCCGGTTCTGAACGAATTTTTCTCAGCTACTTCATGGCAATAGGGGACCATAAAAAGTTACGCCAGAAAGTTTTTTGAGCAAATTTACTGGTGCAAATTGCTGATCCGTGTATGACATATATCCTTTCTTCGATAACACAGAAAGAAAGCGAAGTACGAAAAAAAATTCGAACACTTTTGGTAGGGATTTAAATAAGCTTTATCTTACCTAACCTCCTTTATCTCAATAACCCTAATAGTTTCGGAGAAAAACGACAAAACCGGTAGAGGGCGTAGTTTATCCTCATTATTTCTTCGACCTCACCACCTACAGGTGTTGACTTTTAAGGTTTAATAACCCACAAGGAAGCAGTATGCAAAAATCCATGGACTTACCTCAACTTTCCGCTATTTTTTCTAAATTGATTAGACTAATTATAGCAGTCCAACATAAAGCTTTGTATGCAACTCGTACCTTAATCTATTATCTGAGAAATCGCCAACACAAAGTTTGAAAAAGTGGCAGTATCGATTGGCTTTATGGTAAGGTCATTTCAACCGAGGATATTTTATTTAACTACAATAGAATTGGTATAGGCACAAGTGAAACATGTAGTTGCTAATAATACAACATATACATACACTTGCTGATCTGAAAGAGCTTCTATCAAGGAATTTCTACCGTCACAAATATCATAAATTTAGGATCGAAAAGTTCCAGCAAAGTATTGATATAAGGGATGCTCTGTTAATAGTTAGTAACAGGCCATGGAAGCTCAATTGGTTAGAAACAATTGCAACAATTGAATGTCGCATTAGTTGACATTTATTACCCACAATTGTCAAACGTTCCGATTTCCTTGTGAAACGTAGTTAATTTTGTAAGATAAGTAGTTGTGCATTTTTAATTCAGTTAAGATGAGCATTCCGCGAACTGCCCTTAGAGCTATGATTTCCTACGACTATAAAAGACAGTTAGGATACCAGCAAAGCCATGAAAATTTGATAGCAGCTTTTGGCGATGCTGTCCCTCCATTATCCGCTGTTAGTCATTGGTTCCGAGAATTTCGACGAGGGCGAGAACTGCTAGAAGACGAAGCAAAACCTGCAGGAGCTGCCTGTTCAGAAAATGTTGATCGTGTGGCAAGCTTGATTCATTCCAATCGAAATATTACTTATAGGGAGATTCAGGAGGAAGTGAAGATTGGATCCTCGGCGGTGAATACCATTTGGCATAAACATCTTGGTGTAAGAAAGCTAGCAAGCCGTTGGATACCGCATTTGCTTTCAGAAAGTCAAAAACAGGCTCGAATAGACTGGTGTAAATTTATGTTGCAAAAATTTGACGGAGGAGCTTCCAGGCAAGTGGCATACATTGTAACTAGTGACGAATCTTGGGTATACAGTTACGACCCTGAAACTAAACAGCAGTCTAGTGTTTGGGTATTCGAAGATGAAGACTTGCCCACAAAAGTAATTCGTGGCAGAAGCTTCAATAAGAAAATGATTGCTGTTTTTTCCGCCGATGTGGTCCTGTTGCTGTTATTCCACTTGAAGATCGCAGAACTGTTAATTCTGAATGGTACTGCGAAGTGGCTTTACCACAGATGTTTGCAAAATTACAGGCAGGTCGCCAAAGGACCGGTTTGCGTAACATCTTAGTCCATCATGACAACGCATCCTCCTACACTGCTGCCAGAACATTGGATTTTTTGAAAGATACGGAAGTTCAATTGGTAACTCATCCTCCGTATAGCCCAGATCTGGCGCCGTGCGACCTTTTTTTGTTTCCAACTGTTAAAAAAATGATGCGAAGTAAAAGATTTCCCAACGCAGATGCAGCAGTTACAGAATTTCAAAGAATTTTTGAGGACCTTTCAGAAAATGAATTTTCCGAATGTTTAAAAAGTGGTTTCAAAGAATGCACAAGTGTATTAGTCTGAATGGAGATTATTTTGAAAAACAATAAAGATTTTTTGTTAAAAAATGCAACGTTCTTTTTATAAATAACAATTTTCAGCGCAACCCTCGTATTGTACCAATATAAAATACTTTTTAATTTTTTGAATGATAGTGTTGCATTATGTCATCAGTCATATTTATAAATTGTTCACCACATAATAATAAAATAATAAAAAAGTACCTACTAAATAAACTATATTTAAAAATATATATAAAATTTTGTATTTCTTAATTTTCTCATTGAATTCATAATCAGCAACCCCAAAAACCCCCCAACATGAATTTCGCTCAAGTTGATGGAAAACTTCCCGAGTTATTAAATTGGGAGTGTAAAATGGGGGTTTCAACCCCCCGAGGGGGCGTGTCCCCATTTTAAACAGATTACATTTTATATCGGTCCAGTACTGAAGGCATTATAAAAGATTTCAAGTCGCTATCTTTAGATAGTAAAAAATAAGAACTTAATGCAAAAATTTACTCTACTATAAAGTTGGGAACGACCTCATCATCCATCATCACATAGTGAATAATAAATATAATTGATATTCTAAATCTGTTCTAATAAATTATTCTTATTGTTAGTTTTATTAAATATTAATTTAAAAAGAGACATTTTGATTGTAATATTTGGTACTTATAGTTATCAATTTTTATAAGCCTGCCTTGAGAAGTAAGAATTAAATTCATTGCGAGCTTTTATAATACAATGAAAGTTGAAAACATTTAGTAGTTGTGTAGGAAAGCCCTCATCTGATCGTCACCCGGTGACCAGTTTGAGGTTACAACTTATAACAGAATTCCACTTGGAAGTAACAAATCAGCAACGGTCCAAGAAAAAAATAGTGTATGCAACTCGAACATCATCATTCATTTGTTGCATAGTATACTATTTTGGGTTACCTACCGTTATTTATTTGTTCATAATACAGCCTTGGTAGTGTAATGCCTGGCGTGCCGGACTTTCACCCAAGCGGCCCGGGTTCGACTCCCGGCGCTGGCAGATCTGGTTAAGGTTTTCTGCAGTTTTCCTTAGCTGTAACAAATGTGGGATTTGCGCTGTTCCATCTATAAGTCGGCTGCAGCCGCACATTGGGCCTACATAATAATAATCGCCCCCTCCCTCCCGCACAAGCTTATAGCTTCTGGGGCCTTGATTTAGGTTATGGGTTGTACTAATTATTATTATTATTATAATGATTACTATTTCAATTTAAAGATTAAATCTGTAATGAAATTTTTTTTCAATGAATTTAATAAATGACTTATTTAATTATTAGGTGTATTAAATGCAGAAAAATAGTCTGCAGAGTATGTTGCGTCTAACTTTTCTTTCTAAAAGCAATAATACAAACAAACTTGCCAGCCTCGGTGGATTAGTGGTTTGCATGTTTGCTTCATAATCCAAGGATCGCAGGTTCAATCCCCGGCTGAGCTGGTAATTTTTAATAGCGGAGAAAAATTAAAAACATGCCTTCTTCTCGGATAGGAAGTAAAACTGTAGGTCCCGTGTCAATGCGATGTTTGGCACGTTAAAAATCCCTACTTGGGGTGGAATTCCCCCATATTCGGCTAAATTCTAGTAGGGTCGGCCAAATTATCATAGCAATCGGTGCCATAAGGTACGAAGGATGCTCCGCCATCCTGATTCCTCGCCGAAAAACAAACAAAAACAAAATTTCATTTGTTTATTTGTTCATGACAATTGCTATTTCCATTTAAAGATTTGCATAGAATCTAAAATTTTGGACATTTTTTTAATGTTTGTTTTCTTCTTTATAAAACAAAATTGAAAAATTTACTTCTCGAAAAACGCCAAAAAGATTTGTGTCATTTCATATAACTTTTTTTCTTCCTTAAATTGAATTTTCATCTTTGTGTTGCGTTTATTCGTCTTTATTTGATGAATTATAGTTTTAAGAATCCTCTTTTATTATTTTTTGCACGTACGATATATAAGGCTCTACTTTAGTCTCCCAAAAGGGAGTAAAGTAGCACTTTTACTCCCTGAGGGAGTAAAGTGTTTCCTTGACAACAACAACAAGTAAACAACAAAAAAAAAGTAATCGCGGTACATGTTAGGATTTATTATCCGGAAACTATGTGATTTTGGCAATTGTCCGAATGACATGTAACTAAATTTTCGAAATTTTGAATTTTTGCGATTAAGTCCTTTAGGACGTGCAAAAAATAGCGTATTACTACTGGACTAAAGTGTTTTCTAAGTGTTAATTAATAATTTAAAAAAATGCATTTTAGTCCCTGGATATATAATACACATTATGTCCGCTAGTGCGATTATGACATGATTATGACCTATTTTGCGGAATGTTTCTAGAGCGTAAATCGCTAAATTGGAGCACCCCCTTTTACTACTTTTGTTCACGACGTCTCCATAGTAATAAGAATAATTATAGACCATAGCACCTACCTACTTGAAGTTTAGGACTTTTAAAATTATTTTTATTTTAAATTAAACTTAATTTAAACTTAGACCGCACATTTAACGTACGCATTTCGGGCTTAATTAGTGTTTTAGAGCCCTTTATCGTCTTAGCGCCTTCTGTTTTCGCTTCAGGTGACTGCACGGGCTCTAAGACACTCAATTAAGCCCTTAATATACTATTAAAGACTAGAAAAAGCCTAATCTTGATTAGGCGAAATGTCATTCGAAAAAAAATATTTTATTCTTAATTAATACAAAAAAATAAAAAAGCTGCAAGTCCTCGAAGATTTATTAATCTCTTTTAGAATGTATTTTAGTTTTATTGCCTAATTACAAATAATCAGACGTTATGAAATTAAATCTAAATATTTCCCTATCGTTTTAAATTTTGTAACAGCACAATAATACAACTTTTCTAAACCGATTTCCGCTCGTAAGAAATAAAATCGGCTATTTAGGGTATTTCCGTTCTCTTCTGTAATAGAATTAAAATCAATAGTGTATAACTTTCATTTTCACCGTTGCCACTTGTTCGGATCTCACTTTGCGCATCATTCATACAAGCTTCACACAAGAAATTATACGTCTGAAAAATATACATCTGGCGCAGCGACTCCAGGCGTCAACTTCTTGAACTAATCTGTATAATTCTAGCCATTTTGGCAACATCTGAGGTCCAGCCCATTTTTTCAGTATCGCCAACTTATAGCTTCGAAAAGCTCTAGACGAAATATTATTGAATTTCAAAGTGAGGTCCGTATACTTGTCCTCACTTTGTTTGCGGACCTCACTTGAAACGTGAACTTTGTTCATACGGACCTCACTTTATACACTAGCGGTAAATATATATATATATATATATATATATATATATATATATATATATATATATATATATATATATATATATATATATATAATCTTTAACCTCATATACCTTTCGGTGTCGAGGCGTCAGACACACCGAGCCGCAGAGTGGATAGTAGTATATATATATATATATATATATATATATATATATATATATATATATATATATATATATATATATATATATATATATATATATATATATATATATATATATATATATATATATATATATATATATATATATATATATATATATATATATATATATATATATATATATATATATATATATATATATATATATATATATATATATATATATATATATATATATATATATATATATATATATATATATATATATATATATATATATATATATATATATATATATATATATATATTTACGGCCACTTATCAAAGTGAGGACATATCATGAACCGTAGTTAATGAGGACCACCCTTATAAATGGTCACAGCTTTGCAAATTTTTTTTGTCAGCACTTGTTTACTTGTTCTAGTTATGTATCTCGCAAATATACACAGATTTCTTTGAATTTAAAAAAGTTTTATTTGCTGTGTATAATAATACCAAGTGAGGCTACACTATACTACTGACGACGTGAGGACCATATTATTAGATACGATTTAATCGGCAAAGTGAGCCCCAATATCAAATTATACACAGGTTTTAAGTATAACATGAGGACCGGCGCTGTTGCCATCATTTGCTTTCAATATCATCAGCAAAAATGCATGCTATTCTATTATTGGAATTTGTTAGTTGGTCGGTCGTCAGTATAAAACTAATTTGGTGTGGCGGAGACGGGTATGCTTCAGTAGCCATTTTAATAAACCCGTTTTTAAAAATATCTCGAGAACGGTTGGTTCTACGAAAAAAATATAACAGACTTTTTTGTAGAAAAATAAATTATCTATCTTTTTTATTAAAACAATTTTTTAATTGCTTGCAAATTAATGTTTTAAGAGTTATTACACAGCAAAGTTTTCACTTTTTAGTTTTGCTAAATAATTCGCAAACGGCTAACATCTCACTGAAACAGGAAAACATTACAGTGTAATAACTCTTAAAATATTAATTTAACAAAAAAATTGTTTAAATAAAATAGATAGATAATTAATTTTTCTATAAAAAATGTCTGTTCTGTTTTCTTCGTAAGACTATTTCTCCAGACTATTTGGACTATTTACTGGCTCCCTAACTTAACTATTTCCTGTTGGCTGTTCTATTGCCTTCTAGAATGTTTAAACGAATGCTTGACCGCTTAGATCAATTAAATTTAGACGAAAAATTAGATTTAACTATCAAGATTCTTGTGTTTCTCATCATTTTAATGGTAATTGTGCTAGTAATATTAACAGCCTGCTATTACTGGGGCAGATTAGTGAATTGATAGCTAAGTACCAGATACTTTACTTTAAAATCTAAATGTATTACTCCTAATAATTAATTATTATTAACAGTTAGATTAGTTTCACTAATAATTATAGAGGTAAATCTGTATAATATGTTAATTATTCTGAAAATGCTAGTAAAATCAGTAAATATTGTCGCCTAATTTAAAATGCTGAGTTTGTTCCATCTCGTTTTTTAATTAAATTTAAAAATTTGTCTGTAATTTCCTTACGGTACGTGTTAAAAAGAATATATGTATTTATCTTCCTACCTAAACCGATCTTGGCTTGTAGCAAAGAAAAGTGGTTATTCTATATTTAGGGTATTTATTAGGCCAAAAAGAATGCATATAAAATCCATATTTAAGTGTAAAACGATATAAGAAGGGAGATTAATATCGCTCTTGGTATTTTTAATATTTAACTCTAGTTATTTTTTAAATGCTTTTTAAATTCACATACAGTTCATTAGAACTGTATGTGAATCTGCAATTTAAATTTAACCAACCAATAATTATTGTGAATGACTTTTCAGCATTAACTGTGCCGTCTATGAACTCAAATCTTACTAATCCTCCAGCTGACATAGAGCTCTAAATCATTACGCCTTGAGGAAACTTAACATTAGGTTTCAAGCAGTATTTATGGAATGCTTCATGTTTAGCTCTGATTACTCTTTTGCGAGAGTAAAACTAGAACTGCTTAATGTTAAGTTTCCTCAAGACATAATGATTTGAGGCTGTATGTTAGCTAGAGGATTAAGAAGATTTTAGTTCATAAACAGCATAGTTGATGCTGACAAGTATCTGCAAAACGACGAGTAGCATGGGCTAAAACTAAGTTGTCCTGGACAGAAATGCTGGACTAAGGTCATATTCATCAACTAGTTATAGTGTGGCGTATCCGTCAGTTACTCTCGCAAAAGATTGATCAGAGCTAAACACGAAGCATTCCATAAAGACTGCTTGAAACGTACCGTTAAGTCTCCTTAAGGCGTAATGATTTAGTACCAAGAACTTATAAATAAAGGAAATTATGATTTCAAAAAAGGCGAAACACCTTGTACGTATTGGGTTGGATTCAAAAATTCAGTAGTGCAGGTACTCTTCTAAAATTAACTTGCCAATACGAATTTTTCAGCCGACTGCTATCAAGAATATCGATAATATCGCCTGATGGATTTTGCCGAAGAGATGCTAAGATAAAGGATGACTGTACCACGATGGCGTCCGGTTCTGAACGAATCTTTCTTAGCTACTTCATGGCAATAGGGGACCATAAAAAGTTACGCCAGAAAGTTCCTTGAGCAAATTTACTGGTGCAAATTGCTGATCCGTGTATGACATATCTCCTTTCTTCGATAACACAGAAAGAAGGCGAAGTACGAAAAAAAATTCGAACACTTTTGGTAGGGATTTAAATAAGCTTTATCTTACCTAACCTCCTTTATCTAGATAACCCTAATAGTTTCCGAGAAAAACGACAAAACCGGTAGGGGGCGTAGTTTATCCTCATTATTTCTTCGACCTCACCACCTACAGGTGTTGACTTTTAAGGTTTAATAACCCACTAGGAAGCCGTATGCAAAAATCCATGGACTTACCTCAACTTTCCGCTATTTTTTCTAAATTGATTAGACTAATTATAGCAGTCCAACATAAAGCTTTGTATGCAACTCGTACCTTAATCTATTATCTGAGAAATCGCCAACACAAAGTTTGAAAAAGTGGCAGTATCGATTGGCTTTATGGTAAGGTCATTTCAACCGAGGATATTTTATTTAACTACAATAGAATTGGTATAGGCACAAGTGAAACATGTAGTTGCTAATAATACAACATATACATACACTTGCTGATCTGAAAGAGCTTCTATCAAGGAATTTCTACCGTCACAAATATCATAAATTTAGGATAGAAAAGTTCCAGCAAAGTATTGATATAAGGGATGCTCTGTTAATAGTTAGTAACAGGCCATGGAAGCTCAATTGGCTAGAAACAATTGCAACAATTGAATGTCGCATTAGTTGACATTTGTTATCCACAATTGTCAAACGTTCCGATTTCCTTGTGAAACGTAGTTAATTTTGTAAGATAAGTAGTTGTGCATTTTTAATTCAGTTAAGATGAGCATTCCGCGAACTGCCCTTAGAGCTATGATTTTCTACGACTATAAAAGACAGTTAGGATACCAGCAAAGCCATGAAAATTTGATAGCAGCTTTTGGCGATGCTGCCCCTCCATTATCCGCTGTTAGTCATTGGTTCCGAGAATTTCGACGAGGGCGAGAACTGCTAGAAGACGAAGCAAGACCTGCAGGAGCTGCCTGTTCAGAAAATGTTGATCGTGTGGCAAGCTTGATTCATTCCAATCGAAATATTACTTATAGGGAGATTCAGGAGGAAGTGAAGATTGGATCCTCGGCGGTGAATACCATTTGGCATAAACATCTTGGTGTAAGAAAGCTAGCAAGCCGTTGGATACCGCATTTGCTTTCAGAAAGTCAAAAACAGGCTCGAATAGACTGGTGTAAATTTATGTTGCAAAAATTTGAGGAGCTTCCAGGCAAGTGGTATACATTGTAACTAGTGACGAATCTTGGGTATACAGTTACGACCCTGAAACTAAACAGCAGTCTAGTGTTTGGGTATTCGAAGATGAAGACTTGCCCACAAAAGTAATTCGTGGCAGAAGCTTCAATAAGAAAATGATTGCTGTTTTTCCGCCGATGTGGTCCTGTTGCTGTTATTCCACTTGAAGATCGCAGAACTGTTAATTCTGAATGGTACTGCGAAGTGGCTTACCACAGATGTTTGCAAAATTACAGGCAGGTCGCCAAAGGACCGGTTTGCGTAACATCTTAGTCCATCATGACAACGCATCCTCCCACACTGCTGCCAGAACATTGGATTTTTTGAAAGATACGGAAGTTCAATTGGTAACTCATCCTCCGTATAGCCCAGATCTGGCGCCGTGCGACTTTTTTTTGTTTCCAACTGTTAAAAAAATGATGCGAAGTAAAAGATTTCCCAACGCAGATGCAGCAGTTACAGAATTTTAAAGAATTTTTGAGGACCTTTCAGAAAATGAATTTTCCGAATGTTTAAAAAGTGGTTTCAAAGAATGCACAAGTGTATTAGTCTGAATGGAGATTATTTTGAAAAACAATAAAGATTTTTTGTTAAAAAATGCAACGTTCTTTTTATAAATAACAATTTACAGCGCAACCCTCGTATTGTACCAATATAAAATACTTTTTAATTTTTTGAATGATAGTGTTGCATTATGTCATCAGTCATATTTATAAATTGTTCACCACATAATAATAAAATAATAAAAAAGTACCTACTAAATAAACTATATTTAAAAATATATATGTATAAATATTGGGAGTGTAAAATGGGGGTTTCAACCCCCCGAGGGGGCGTGTCCCCATTTTAAACAGATTACATTTTATATTGGTCCAGTACTGAAGGCATTATAAAAGATTTCAAGTCGCTATCTTTAGATAGTAAAAAATAAGAACTTAATGCAAAAATTTACTCTACTATAAAGTTGGGAACGACCTCATCATCCATCATCACATAGTGAATAATAAATATAATTGATATTCTAAATCTGTTCTAATAAATTATTCTTATTGTTAGTTTTATTAAATATTAATTTAAAAAGAGACATTTTGATTGTAATATTTGGTACTTATAGTTATCAATTTTTATAAGCCTGCCTTGAGAAGTAAGAATTAAATTCATTGCGAGCTTTTATAATACAATGAAAGTTGAAAACATTTAGTAGTTGTGTAGGAAAGCCCTCATCTGATCGTCACCCGGTGACCAGTTTGAGGTTACAACTTATAACAGAATTCCACTTGGAAGTAACAAATCAGCAACGGTCCAAGAAAAAAATAGTGTATGCAACTCGAACATCATCATTCATTTGTTGCATAATATACTATTTTGGGTTACCTACCGTTATTTTTTGTTCATAATACAGCCTTGGTAGTGTAATGCCTAGCGTGCCGGACTTTCACCCAAGCGGCCCGGGTTCGACTCCCGGCGCTGGCAGATCTGGTTAAGGTTTTCTGCAGTTTTCCTTAGCTGTAACAAATGTGGGATTTGCGCTGTTCCATCTATAAGTCGGCTGCAGCCGCACATTGGGCCTACATAATAATAATCGCCCCCTCCCTCCCGCACAAGCTTATAGCTTCTGGGGCCTTGATTTAGGTTATGGGTTGTACTAATTATTATTATTATTATAATGATTACTATTTCAATTTAAAGATTAAATCTGTAATGAAATTTTTTTTCAATGAATTTAATAAATGACTTATTTAATTATTGGGTGTATTAAATGCAGAAAAATAGTCTGCAGAGTATGTTGCGTCTAACTTTTCTTTCTAAAAGCAATAATACAAACAAACTTGCCAGCCTCGGTGGATTAGTGGTTTGCATTTTTGCTTCATAATCCAAGGAGCGCAGGTTCGATCCCCGGCTGAGCTGGTAATTTTTAATAGCGGAGAAAAATTAAAAACATGCCTTCTTCTAGGATAGGAAGTAAAACTGTAGGTCCCGTGTCAATGCGATGTTTGGCACGTTAAAAATCCCTACTTGGGGTGGAATTCCCCCATATTCGGCTAAATTCTAGTAGGGTCGGCCAAATTATCATAGCAATCGGTGCCATAAGGTACGAAGGATGCTCCGCCATCCTGATTCCTCGCCCAAAAACAAACAAAAACAAAATTTCATTTGTTTATTTGTTCATGACAATTGCTATTTCCATTTAAAGATTTGCATAGAATCTAGAATTTTGGACATTTCTTTAATGTTTGTTTTTTTCTTTATAAAACAAAATTGAAAAATTTACTTCTCGAAAAACGTCAAAAAGATTTGTGTCATTTCATATAACTTTTTTTCTTCCTTAAATTGAATTTTCATCTTTGTGTTGCGTTTATTCGTCTTTATTTGATGAATCATAGTTTTAAGAATGCTCTTTTATTATTTTTTGCACGTACGATATATAAGGCTCTACTTTAGTCTCCCAAAAGAGGGAGTAAAGTAGCACTTTTACTCCCTGAGGGAGTAAAGTGTTTCCTTGACAACAACAACAAGTAAACAACAAAAAAAAAGTAATCGCGGTACATGTTAGGATTTATTATCCGGAAACTATGTGATTTTGGCAATTGTCCGAATGACATGTAACTAAATTTTCGAAATTTTGAATTTTTGCGATTAAGTCCTTTAGGACGTGCAAAAAATAGCGTATATACTACTGGACTAAAGTGTTTTCTAAGTGTTAATTAATAATTTAAAAAAATGCATTTTAGTCCCTGGATATATAATACACATTATGTCCGCTCGGGCGATTATGACATGATTATGACCTATTTTGCGGACTGTTTCTAGAGCGTAAATCGCTAAATTGGAGCACCCCCTTTTACTACTTTTGTTTACGACGTCTCCATAGTAACAAGAATAATTATAGACCATAGCACCTACCTACTTGAAGTTTAGGACTTTTAAAATTATTTTTATTTTAAATTAAACTTAATTTAAACTTAGACCGCACATTTAACGTACGCATTTCGGGCTTAATTAGTGTTTTAGAGCCCTTTATCGTTTTAGCGTCTTCGGTTTTCGCTTCAGGTGACTGCACGGGCTCTAAGACACTCAATTAAGCCCTTAATATACTATTAAAGACTAGAAAAAGCCTAATCTTGATTAGGCGAAATGTCATTCGAAAAAAATATTTTATTCTTAATTAATACAAAAAAATAAAAAGGCTGCAAGTCCTCGAAGATTTATTAATCTCTTTTACAATGTATTTTAGTTTAATTGCCTAATTACAAATAATCAGACGTTATGAAATTAAATCTAAATATTTCGCTATCGTTTTAAATTTTGTAACAACACAATAATACAACTTTTCTAAACCGATTTCCGCTCGTAAGAAATAAAATCGGCTATTTAGGGTATTTCCGTTCTCTTCTGTAATAGAATTAAAATCAATAGTGTATAACTTTCATTTTCACCGTTGCCACTTGTTCGGATCTCACTTTGCGCATCATTCATACAAGCTTCACACAAGAAATTATACGTCTGAAAAATATACATCTGGCGCAGCGACTCCAGGCGTCAACTCCTTGAACTAATCTGTATAATTCTAGCCATTTTGGCAACATCTGAGGTCCAGCCCATTTTTTCAGTATCGCCAACTTATAGCTTCGAAAAGCTCTAGACGAAATATTATCGAATTTCAAAGTGAGGTCCGTATACTTGTCCTCACTTTGTTTGCGGACCTCACTTGAAACGTGAACTTTGTTCATACGGACCTCACTTGTAAATATATATATATATATATATATATATATATATATATATATATATATATATATATATATATATATATATATATATATATATATATATATATATATATATATATATATATATATATATATATATATATATATATATATATATATATATATATATATATATATATATATATATATATATATATATATATATATATATATATATATATATATATATATATATATATATATATATATATATATATATATATATATATATATATATATATATATATATATATATATATATATATATATATATATATATATATATATATATATATATATATATATATATATATATATATATATATATATATATATATATATATATATATATATATATATATATATATATATATATATATATATATATATATATATATATATATATATATATATATATATATATATATATATATATATATATATATATATATATATATATATATATATATATATATATATATATATATATATATATATATATATATATATATATATATATATATATATATATATATATATATATATATATATATATATATATATATATATATATATATATATATATATATATATATATATATATATATATATATATATATATATATATATATATATATATATATATATATATATATATATATATATATATATATATATATATATATATATATATATATAGTGAATTGACACGAGATGTAATTCATGCATATGCACTAGGTAAAGACGAAACATTATTGTCTAGGGGTAATGGTGTTTGAAATCCTGCATCTTTAGTAATCTATTTTTGGAACCGTATTGGAACGCGCCAGTAAATGTAGATGGCGTTATACAACATCAAAATGTCTTTAATATGCTGTAGTTGATGACGTAGTTTTTGGCGGTTGTTTTTGCTGTATTGTATTTTAATGGTGATTGTAATTTTGACAGATTAAATTAATTATTCGTGTTAGCATTTATGATAGTTTTAGATAGAATATTTAGATCTTACAATTTTTGAAATATCAGAAAAGGGATTCTGATTAATAGATTCTTCTAAATATTATGTTTGTTGTACTGGTGATTATAAGCAGGCGCCAATAAATTTAGATGGCGTTGTAGAGCAACAAAATTAAATAAAATGATATGCGATATGCGGTAGGTGATCATGTATGCAACCATTGAGACGCATTCATTACTTCTACCATAACCTTCAAACCTTGAAGTTTGACAATTATTTTGCCGCATAATTGGATTTAATAACATTCCGCTAGAATGTAGGTCAATCTTTGGCGCGTCAAAACGCATATTGAAATAGAGCTACTGCACAATTTCTTTTAACTTGCCGCGGGAGTGCAGATCAATCTTTGGCGTGTCTTAAAAGCTCTCAATACCCAGGAATTTTACATTTTATGTATTTTTATTATACATTTAAAAAGTTCTAGACCAAGATCATAAATAGTTAATTATAATATCCGTAATAGTAAGTTGCAAAAGAAAGCTGCTTTTATGTCAGGTTTCCTTTTCGCTTAAATTTACAATTTGCACCGCGCAGTAGCGCCAGCTGTAAGGACCACTTACGCCAGGATCCACCGCGCAGTGGCGCCGCTGTTGCTCAATTTCAAAAGTAAATAGGATATAATAAAACTGTGAAACTTTTAATAATCTTTATTTATTTCATGATTATGGAGTTCCACAAAATAAGGCTGGAAACAATAAACAAAAAAAAACATTTATTGTCTAATAAAAAGAAGTCTCTTATACATTATTTACTCAATAAAAACACTCTTATTTCCTGACATTTTTTGTATAGTATCGATGATAAATCTTACATTAGCCCTATGGGTTAATTTAATATATGGCACATAAGAATCAATTCCACCACATTTTGACTTTTTATAATTCATCAATCCCCATAGTTTCCTGTTGTACACTAACAATGTTCCCTGGGTCGTCTACAATATTATATAATTAATTCACCTCTACAACTAAATTCTGCAATTACTAACTAGACAATCCTTAGTCTTTGGATAGAGGAATTCAGCACAGATCATGGTCGATCTCCATTCTTTGCTCTTGCTGCATTTCTCCATTTCTCCAATTCTAGCGCGGGATGGTAGAGCCCATGATCTCCAGCCAGGATCAGTTTTCATAGTATAATAACCCTAAATTGGAATAACAGTTAGATTGAGATTTGATGTTTATTTTACATACCATATCTTTCATCCAACCAACTAGTGAAGATCTAGCTTTCTGAGGTGGTCCATAATCCACACGTACTATCAACTTTTTCACATTACCTAGTTTTTCTTCCGTGTACACAAGCGGCAATGCGGCTCGTTGAACACTTGCACCAAATTTAATGCCATTATACTGTTAAATGTGATTTATATTATTTAAGTAACCATTAATCATCGAGATCTGTAGAAATCTTACCCTAGTTCTAACCAAGGCTAAATTTACGTCTGGTGTTTTGAAGTTTGATGTGAAATTTGCTGGACAAATTACCTGTCGGGCTTCTTCTATTCTAGCTTCTGTACTGACTATACCAACACGCACTGTTACTTTTGAAGGTATATTTCTCACCCTGAAAATTTAATTTTATTATTTGATTATATTTTCAAAAAAATATATCAATTTACCGGTATACACAATCGCATAAGGTTAAAATCCACGTTGTGGTTAATATGGCTCCTACGCACACCGGCCTTGTTTCTACACGTATGGATGCCTAAAATAAATTATGTACACATGAAATTATATTACGAAAGCGATCTCCTGGGACTAAAGCCATAGAATTAATTAGCTGTCCTGCCTTTTCAGGAAGAAAAAAAGAGTTGATCTGAAAGACGCTGAAAATCATGGCAAAGTGGAAAGATCGCACACCCAAGCCACAATAAAAATTAGATGTAGTGAGAAACAAAACAAGTACTACTACTTTTATATGTCACATTCGAACAGAACAAACGGGAGGTTGACTTTTCGCAATAAAAAGTGACGCACATATCAGCATACATAACCTAGAAAAAACTTTACAGGCAGAAACTCCAGCATTCACGTTATGTATTTTTTGATGTTGGATTGATTAAACTGACAAATTCAAAATTCTAAATCAATACAACTTACTGAGTACGAATAAGGTAAAGGGGAGTTGCAGCAAATCTTGGATTTTCTATCCAAAATCACTAATACAAATATGAAAGGTTTCCATTCCATTTTGACAATGGCACACTACGCTCTTTTACTGCCAGGTACGTATATTAAAATGTTATTACCAAAACAGTTTATTTAAATTTTAAAACAATTAAATCAATTATAATCATATTAATTTGTTTATAATTCAATGAAACTGTGCATTGTATTTATGCACTACAGCAGAACAATTGTCATAAATTCTGTAGTAAACTCTTTTAGAAGTAAAACTGAGAGACTGTGATCCTAATTGTATAAATCATGAATTTTTAGGCTGTAGATATCTAAGAAAGATTTTGGACGAATAACAATATTTATTTATTTTTTTGTTTATTGTTTCTAACTTTATTATGGTGAAACTCCATGATCACGAAATAAATAAAAGATTAATAAAAGTTTCACAAGTTTATTATAATGTACCTGACAATATTGTTTGGACAGCTTAGCTGTCATTATCAAAGGTAAATACAAAAAATAGATAACTAGATAAAAAGATAAAAATAATAAGAATTAAATATCTAACACTTCCAGTAATGGAGAATTACTGAGCTCAAGTTGTTCATTCATTAAAGGTACCCTGAGTTTGTGTTTGTATATCTCAAAGGCTTCTAAAATGTCTAATTTGCGTTAGTTATTACAAACATGTAGGATTTAATATTATTTTGAGGAGTCATTGCGTGATTTTGTTCTAAAAGGTGTTTGGCATAATTAGATTTTTCAGGATGTTTATTTCTGTAACAACGTACTTGTTCTTCATATCTTATGCCAAATTTGTCCAATATATACCGAACTACAAAAAGAACAATTTAATCGGTAAATGCCCGATTTCATGATAGTAAGAAAAACTTATCTTCGTAAAAACGCAGGTTTTTCAAAACGGCGATAAAGGAAAATATTTTCTGGAATATACCAGAAACCAAAATTCCTAAAGCTAGATAATGAGATATAAAGAGATAATGTAATTAGAAATATTTTAAAGCAATAAAAAGAGCTCACAGTTCACTACATTCGATTGCTTATTTTTAATGATTTAATTATTATTATTTTAATTTCCCGCTCAGTCATTTGACTCACAAAAGCAGGGATGCGAAAATGGTTTCAACTTTTTCGTATAATATTCGAGCGGTCAATATTCGAGATTAAATTATTTGTTTGAATTTGCTAGATGGTAAATGTACAACGAGCACTAGAGGCACTAAGAAATACAATAATTAGAACTAGCACTAAATGAACTAGAAAGAATACTGCTAGAAAACTACAAAATGGAAATAAAAAAAACCAAGACCACGGTAATGGTCTGCGGAAAGAATTACGGAGGAAATATAAATATAAGAATATGAAATACAATTATAGAAGAAGTAGATAAGTTCCCCTACCTAGGCAGTACAATAACCCGCGATGGGCGGATCATACAAGACAAAATGTAGAATACAACAGGCAAAAGAAACCTTCTTTGACAAGAAGAATTTACTAACAGCAAACAATATCTCAATAACAAGCAACAAACAATTTATAAAAACATATCTGAAGCGTGGCACTATATGGATGTGAAGCATGGACCGTGGGAAAAGCTGAAAAGAGAAGGTTAGAACATTCGAAGTATGGTGAGAAGTATCGAAGAAGAATGATGAGAATTAGCTGGATCGATAGAACAACAAATGACGAAGATTTTCGAAGGGCTGAAGAAAAAAGACAACTGTGGAAACACAAAGAAGAGGCAAGATCAGCTGATAGGGCACATACTTAGACGAGATGGATTAATGAAGACCATAATAGAAGGGGAAATAGAAAGAAGCAATGTTCGAGGAAAGCCGGGTCTCCAGTATATCAAGCAAATTATGGAAGATGCGGAGTGTAGCACTTATGAAGCGCTCAAAAGAAAGGCAATGAACCGCCAAGAATGGTTTGCTGCGACAAACCAGCCTACGGGCTGAAGATTTAATGAATGAAATTTGTCTTCAGTGAATACAGTGCAAAGGTTTATGGCTGTTTGTAATTTCAAAATAAAATAAGTGAAATCTGGTAAAAAGTTTAAAATTTGTATCAATAATTTAGTGTCTGTTTGTGCGTAACTCGACCTGAAGGAAAGTCAAATTATTCATAAACATAAAATTAACCCTGTTTAAAACTAGTCTCTTTTTTTAAATTATTTACTTACAGGCAAATTGATTTGTTATCATGTACTTTCGACTATTTTTTGTCTTCAGAACGCACATATGCAAGATGCACGCGCGCCGTATCTAATCGGAAATTTCCGACTTACTATAGAATGAACAATTAATTGGGGTGCCTCTGTACTCCGCACAGTTTTTTACGTAGGTGAATGGGTACTCATACACGGGCAACTCTGTGGCGCCACTGAGTGGCGCTATACGCAGTGGCGTGACTCAGCTACTCAACGGCGCCATCGTCAGTGGCCCGTAAAAGGATAAGCATCAGAGACACGACCACCTCGATTTGAGGGCCTCTCTACACGGCCGGGTCGGTTGCGTTGAAAGAATTTCAGTTTTTGGCAGCTTTAGTATAGTGGCGTCATTTGTCGAATCCTGTAGTAATTGTTACTCTAATAAACTTTAATAAATTTAGAAATTTTGTTTGGCACTGTTTTTAAATTTCATTCTTATAATCTCTAATTAATGATTTAAGTGGATATATTTCAGCTCTATTGTGCAAACTTCATCCATTTTGCTGGGAAAAGCCTGTGTTCAAGGCCTCAATTTTTTATAAACCTATCACCATCGACAAAAAAACCGACACTGTGACAATTCACTCGTGTGAAGTGACTTTTAGTTACTGAGACCCACCACTAGCCGCGGAGGCCCGTGGCTGTGTACCACAAACGCGCGCGATTGTCATCGGTGTGAAAACAAATTCTCAACTAGTATGAAGTTTAATGAGACGCTACAAACGCGCTACCGCGTGACACCACTAGGTAGCACCACATAATCGTCCGTATATGAGCACCCTATGAGTACGGTCAGTAGATATGCTATGTAAGTTCATTTTGCATTTCAAGATCATCCACCGCCGTTCATCGTTTGTTGAAAATGATATATTTTGTCCTTTGTCGAAAACGATATCGTTTTTATCGTTCATCAATAAACGATATCGTTTTGTTTATCGTTTATCGTAAAACAGTATCGCTTTTATCGTTTATAAACAAAACAGTAAAAACGATATCGTTTATCGATGATCGATCAACAAAACGATATCGTTTTCGATAAACGATAAACGGTGGCGGATGTCCTTGAAACGCAAAATAAACATTTATAAGAAAATACATGCGATTTTGCGCTAGAACTCGCATAGCATATCTACTACGGTCTTATAGAGGATAATAAAAAGTGAGAGTCCGCGATAAAAAAGATTTTAAATTTGAAAAGAAAAGGTTAAGAACCACTGGTTTTTAGCGTATCAACATCAAGCTAAAGTTAGTAAAGGCACATGATATTTATATAAATTTGATAAAAGTAAGATATAGTTAATTATTTGTAAACAAATCTTTAATACGGTTGATAATTAAGTTAAATTAGAAGAATTACTTTTTAAAAATAAAACATTTTTGCTTTATTTTTCCTTCATTTTAGTAGCTAGCAGTATTGAGCGCCGATGTCTTTTTACTTATTAGAACTTTATGGTAACTTTACTGTATCTTATCTATGCTTATACTTCCGGCGTTCCTGCAACTGAGATCAGGGTCGTAATTCCGAAAAATTCCGAAAGAAACATTTATGAAATATACGTAACAATAAAACAAATAACAGCAAAAGGAAATGTTGAAAAATACAGAAAACACCAAAGGCTTTAAAGAAAAAGGAATGAAACGTTTCTAAATAATTGATTGAATAGTCAGGTGACATAAGCTAAAATTTAGTATTATGAATGTTTAATAAGTAATCAATAAAAAGTAAGTATTAGAAGCTTTAAAATTTAAATTACATTATTTAGAACATATTTCGCACTTCGCAGTCTCCTCAGACATAATATGTTATGATTAAAACAGTGTACACATTTACGAAACTTCGATTGGCAGAGAGACCACTGTTTGGATGTAATATGTTTGCTGATAGTAAGTCCAAATTGTAAAGTTTTAAAATGTAGAATCTAGAAAGTTCTAAAAGTACAGATCATAACCTTAAAAATTTCATCCAATTCATACCTATAAATCAGCACTTCAGAGTTTTTCCAAAACTAAAACGTCAGGGCTTAATCTTATGTGACTAGTCAACATTTAGTTAATGTTTTAATATTATTACTTATTTATATAGTATGTTACGGTCAAAGAGGTAACTACGGACAATTACGATCAGTGTAGTAAACCGGCCAATGTCGTTAACACCGACCAATCTTGAAAATTGCATAGAAGCATATTTACCAAATATCTAATAAACTTCAACTAACACATAAACTAACAACAATCTGCAGCTTATTTATTAATTAAGCGGCTTTAATTATTAATGGTCAAACCGCAGGTGAGGTTAGGTTAATGTTAGAAGTTTTAGGTTTCGAGACTGGGCGACCATTAACGACATTTACCGATTTACTACATTGACCGTAACATTAATTATGTATTTATTTTCAACATTTCTTACTTTATAGATGGTCATTGACGATAATAACCGGTCAATGCTATTTTCAATATTAAAATTAAAAAGCATTGTTCACATTGATTGGATTTTTACGTCAATGGCCGGTTTTTAACGTCTTTAACCAACTTAAATGGCCTGTGACGATAATAGCCGGTTATTAACGACAATGACCAGTTTACCACATTAACCGTAACATATACACCATGTGTAACATTAAAATGGAAAATATCCATAAACTCTTAGGAAACTGAAAGAATTAAAATTTGTTGTTTTAAATAATAAAAATAACAAAAAAAGCTTTTGTAAGCGAATATTGGACCCCTAAAAATATAAGTAATATAATATATTGAACATTTTTCAGTTTTATTTTGTTAACAAATTCCGTTAGTTATGTTCATGGAAAAAATCTACCCTTTATCTCGTCGCGGAAACAATGCCTTTGTGGAAGCAGTTTACCTGAATTCCAGGAAAACTTCTAAAATTGTAGGCAGTTCATTCAAAAATGGTCAGATGTCACTCCAATAGATAATAAGATTTTGCACACGTACTGGAAAGATTAAGGTGCTACTATTGTTAACAATTAGGGAGGTACTTAAGAGATTACAATTCTTCCGTCGGTACTATGAAAGGCTTAAATGAATTTCTATGTTTTTGCCATTACTGGGTTTTTTTCACTAATCGACCCTGTCAGTTGTCAAGCTTAATTTGTAAAACCATTGTTATAAAAAAATATATTATAAAGGTTCATAACGATCTTACAGAGGGTGATGACGACAACGGCGATTCTGACTAGGTGCTAAGCTAACAATAATTGTATATTATTTCATAATTTTCGTAATTACAGTAGCTGTTGCAGTCAATAAACTTTGCTTATCGCGGGTTTCACAATAGCGGCATAGGTTTACGTGCCAATATCGGCTAAAATGCAGACAACCGGGCGAGATGTTATATTATTAAACAACAGAACGCTATTTTAGATGTTATTGTATTGTAATGCAATTTTTGTTATAAATACTGTAAACATTACTCAGTTACACTCATTGTTTTCACATTTTATTGAATATCTTTTTATACTCGATTATAAGACCCGACTCGAATATAAGACCCTCCCACATTTTAGAGCAAAAATCTAGGAAAAAAAAGGGGGTCTTATTTTCGAGTAAATACGGTATTTCAATCACTGAAAATATGATAACCTCTAACAGGGCGGGATTCTCACAAAAGTAATTATTTATTTAATCATTTTCTCAGTGTAATAATTTATTGAATTTCTTGGGCAAATCAATTTTTAAATTGTCAAATAAGACTATTTCAATTATTTCTCCATTTAATTCAAAAGTCCAGAAACCACTGTTGAAACAAAATTATAACTTCCGTAAATTTTAAATTCACTTACCTCCCCAGCAAAAACCCTTAAATTCTAAAATCTGTAAAAAATTAAGTATCTTTCTTTTTTGAAATTGAATTTTCGGTCCTTAGACCTCAAAGGTATAATTTTGCTGAGAGAGTTGCAATTTCTGCTTCACGGTTTGCGAATAAATTGCAGCACAGAACTAGAACAAAGAGCTGCAGCTGTTTATGAACGTAAATTGACTGAAATTTATAATTTAGTTCACATAAATCGATATACAGGAGGAGGCACAGCTGGAACAGAATGTAGTATGTACCTACCTTCTTCTCTTTATATTCAAGTTCGATTAAAATTATTAGGTATTCTAAATTTAGATTAAATCTCCAGACATAAAAATCTTACTTAATTCTATATTTATCATCGTCTGTGAAATTATTTCAATCCTCGCACCATGCGCTATTTGCTTTTATTTTAGTTCGCTTAGTTTATTTTTCGTTATGTAAAATAAACCAACGGTTAATTCACTTGCGCTTTTTCTCTATAAATAAAGCCGAAATGTCTCTACAGTATTTTAGCAAACGAGAGTTGTTTTCGTTGCTGAGAACGCTGGTTTTACGAAGAACATGTGCTTTTGCTAATATTTTTAACAATAAAATTTATAAATAGAAATAACTGTTGAGCTTATTTCGTAATTTACATCTAAAATATACAACACAAGAAATAGAAATTAATCACTTATAAAAGCAAACTAAAAGTTTAGAAATCCTATTAAAATTTGAATTAAGCTCTTGTGATTTGTTATTTTTTACGTTTCTTCTTTCTTTTCCACAAACACTTATGAATTTGCATTTGGCAACATTCTGATGATGTTCAGAATGCTTAGAAGGTTTAGAATTTAGGTATATTCGCCAATTCATCGAAAATAAACTTATCAGCAGTATCATCAAATATGAAATTTGTTTGAAACAATTATTATATCGAATGCATATTTATCGA
Source organism: Agrypnus murinus (assembly GCA_929113105.1). Lineage (NCBI taxonomy): Eukaryota > Metazoa > Arthropoda > Insecta > Coleoptera > Elateridae > Agrypnus > Agrypnus murinus. The sequence goes on from OV816031.1 coordinate 56,430,030, forward strand.
ATAGAAGATCCATCGAAAACAAATGATTAGAATACACATTCATGAAAAATAATTTATTATATTAAATCATGTTCTGATCGCAAATCGATATAGAAAAATTATTACCCCGATTGGGAATCGAACCCAGGACCTTCCGGGTACTCTACCATATCAGCTACCTAAGGTGATTACCAGTAGAATCACAATTTTTTCCATATGAACTATATAATTGCAAACATACAAAGTGTATTAGATATATATATATTTTGCTTCATTCAGTTCGTGGATCGACAATTCGCCGGCGACACAACATTAATTTAGAAAAATAATTAACCTTTATCTTAAATTATAATTTATTCTAGTCTAATATCAACAAATTCAACTACAAAACTTATTAAATTCTGATGTTTAACGCAATTCTAAACAAGTAATCCATTACTTCAATTTCCTTAGCATAGTATTCATCTACTTTGCGTAGATGCTCATCAAAATGTTAATTTCACTTCTTCTTACCCTCAATTACCACCCCAGCTAACTTCTGTACTATCATGAAAACGTTTGACGAAAAATATATTTCATAAATTATATTTGCCGTTTCGATGAAATGATAATTAATCATCTCTTTGCATGGGAAAAACTGCATACGTAGTAACATAAAAGAAGTTGTAGGTATATAAAAAAATGTATATGTACATAGCTTTTCTTTCATTTTGACGTACTCATTTGTAACTTCTCATGAAAACTTACAATATTATACAAAAGACTTAAAATATCTGAAACTTGGAATCTGTTTCCATATCTATTATAATTATAAGAACAACGTTCTTATATTATTATGTTATTACTATTTTAATTTAGATTTAATTTTTCGCGAACGAGAAGGTTAAAGTACAATAAATCATAGAACCACCACCGAAACCATATTCTGTAATACAAATACAAAATACGACCATAACTGTATTGTGTTGTAATAATGGAAATATGTAATAATTTTAGCATTTGTTGTAACATTTTTCCACAAAATAAATAAAAACTTATACTTACGACATAAAGCTCCGGCTGAGACTACTTACTAAATCAAATTATTCTCAGGTGTCGTAGGTGTTAATCACAAAAGCTTACTAATTTCAGATTAGTCACAGAAACAAATGAACAACATTATAGAGGGCGCCACCAAAACTGTTTGTTACAATTGTTAAACAATGTACAGGGTGTCCAACGCAAGATGATCCTGTACCTTATCTTGGAAACTGTAAGAGTTACGAAAAAATGTTAAATATCAAAGTTTGTTGGTGTGAAACAAATTTTAATTTTATAATAGTTTTGTATATACAGGGTGAGTCATATTGCTGTGGCTACTATCAACTTTTTTATTTTCAATGGAACACCCTGTATATTTTGACTGTTTTTGATTCAACACTTTATTTTAAGTATGTTTGCCTAATGTATTTATCAAAAGTCTACACAGTTTCTGAGAAAACTCAGTTTTTCTGTTATTTTTTCAAAAATCTAAGTTTTTTTCAAAAAATAAATTTACATAGTGCAAGTCCCATTTAAACGATTATAATAATACACGACGCTTATATATATCTAAATCCGCGATTCTGCATAAATTTATTACTGAATAGTATACAGGGTGTTCAATCTGATATACCAAAGGTATAAATCTTTGAACAGGAAAACCTCACTTTTTTCAAATGGGACACCCTGTATATTTAAATTTTATGTGATTTAGTTTTCGATTCCCTACCAATCCATGTAATATGTTCTATCTAAAAGTGAACAGTTTCAAAGTTATCAGCGTTTTCCTGTTTTTTTCGATATGTTTTCTGCTAATTTGGATGGGAAGATTTTCAGCGTTACAGAAGCAGCTCTATCTATTGGCTAATCATTTTTTTGGTTAAGAACTAGATTGACTATTATCAGTATATTCGTGAATATTCTATATCTTCTTTCTCTCAGAAACTGTGCAAACTTTTGATATATACCTTAGGCAAACATACTTAAAATAAAGGGTAGAATCAAAATCAGTGAAAATATACAGGGTGTTCCATTAATAATAAAAAAGTTGATAGTAGTCACAGCAATATGACTCACCCTGTATATACAAAACTATTATAAAATTAAAATTTGTTTTACACCAACCAACTTTGGTATTTAACATTTTTTGTAACTCTTACATTTTCTAAGATAAGGTACAGGATCATCTTGCGTGGGCCACCCTGTACAATCTAATGTATATAACAAATTGGCACATTTTTTTATTGTTTGACACAAAGAAATTCAAAAATAATTACAAAATCAGCTTAAGTACAACTCGTTTTACTACTACATTGATAAAGAACGTAGATTCAGACATTCGTGATTTTTGGTAATTCACGAATATTCGTTTAACAAAATAACTTACTGGATACTTGTTTTTCACTTTAATCCATTGAGACATTAAAACATATTGGCCCTTTATTTAAACCACACAAATAAACTTCACGCCTTAACGTTGCTGCTGGGGGAACACAGGGCAGGTATTGTTGAACTCTGAACTTTCTGCATTAAATAAATGGCCGACCTTCAGAATCATTTTTTACTTATTAACGTTTTTATAGCTCTTTGTTAGCATTGCATGACGTTTAATTAGGTCATTATTAAAACTGGAGATCATTAAAATTTAATGTTTAGTATAGATTGTTTACCAGTACCTCAAATTAATGCACTCACATTTAATAAATATTAACAGGGAAAATACTTTCACCGAAACAAGTTCCCAGATCTGGTTTAAAAAAAAGAGGGCCAGATTACACCATTAATCTTATTAATCGATGGAATTAAATTAACCATAGCGATAAACTGGAAACTTCCAAATTGAATACTGTAACACTAAATTCCCTCCTAGAGGCTTTAACTATAAACCCGACGATACGATATTTCTACTAAAAACTCTGTAACACAAAACAAAACCGAAAGTCCGAAATCCTCTTTTGAAGTTTCGTTAACTTCGTGATGAAATAAAAACTCAGCTTCGCTAAGATCGCCCGCGTTTTCACACCGTAATTCGTTTCCGTTTAAAATTTGAAGAGGGGCGATTATGTTACCGAAAGTTCCAACTAACCACACGTTGAATCTGACATTATAGAAAATAACAAAATTAGACCAAATTCCTGCTCTTATTTTATCAAAAGGTGCAGACAGCTGTAAATATTCCTTTGTGAACATTTAATATCGAAGAAGTTTGGTTCAAAATAAACAATCTGTTTGCCGGAAATGGGATCATAAAATGATGTATGTTTTTAATATATCAAATTTATTAGCGTGCTTCAAAGAAATAACTTTTATTTGGTTAGTTTTGTTGCAATACGATTAAATAAAAAGGTTTAAATACGTGACCGAAACGGGAGTTTGATACAAATTCGAGATGAAATTATGTTCACAAAAGCAGTAATTTTGTAACATAAACTACATGGAATTGTAACTACATGTAACGTTCACCTTCTTCAAAGTGAATATACGTTTTCCACGATACTTTAACTTAACGACACTCCACACATTTTTAATCGGATTAACGCCCGTTGATTGAGAAGGTCAGTCAAGATTGGTAATCCCATTTTGTTTTGGATCGTTATCTTTCTATAGCGCCCAAGATGAATTAGCTGTATCAAACTCTTTAGCAGACTTCCGTACATTTTGTTGATGATTTTTAACATTTGTTGGGATTTTAAATTGCCTGTGAATAGGTACCAAAGCCAAACCCAAGAGAACAAAAAACAACCCCAAACATGAACCTTAACCGGATGTTTAACAGTGCAGTGTATCATTCGACGGCCTTTTACAGTCCAAACTTGCTTTCTAGGTATGCTCAAAACAAAGCAAACGAATCAGAATAAATAACATTGTCCCGATTGACATTTTGATGTGCATAATTGAGCAGAGTTTTCATGTGGTTTTCCGACAATAGAGATTTCTGCAGTGTGCAAAATTTTAGCGAGCACACATTTTGGGTGCACAGAAACACTTCTTCATACCAGTTAGCGTAAACCTCACTCATGTTAAACTTTGCATCTTAACTCAGACAAACGCATGTGTAGTATTGTATTTCCACCGCGTTCAAGTCCGATGGATATCCTTATACCTGTCCGTTTTCTCAAGAATTTATTCCAACGCTCTTGTGAGACAGATTGTAGCTAAATATTCTGGATCGTAAATAGACTAAAATTATTATCTATAATTTAAACTTGGCTGCACGTACCAATACGGAACTATTTTCTCTGTTATACGATATTTGAATTATAAACGGAGCGAATTAAATATTCAGTATAATGAGTGCGTTACATTGTTAACAAATACAGTAGAAACTGCCTAAAGTGACCACCTTTGGGACTGACCCAAAATGGTCAATTTAAGCAGGTGGTCACTTTGTAAAAGTGTGAATTCTTTATACACTACAATTTTTATTTTCATGCGATATTCATTACATAGGTAGGTATTTTGAGTTTTTGTGCTTATAGTAAATGCCAAAAAAATGTATATGTACAATTTATATTTATTCAACATAGCACTTACCCTACTTATAGGTACATATTTATTTAAAAAGCATGTAACGTAGATTGTCTCAAGATAATATGTTTATCACAGATTTGTTCATTAATATTATTTTTAGCATGGTATATTTCTGTAAGGATTCCAGGGCAGTTCTGAATAGTAAAATGTTCCGCTGTTTTTCTTTCACTGTGGTTTTCTAAAAACTAACACCTTTTGTTGTTCTTTCAAATTTAGTTCTTTGTAAACTTTTTTGAAGTCATCTTGATCGCACTAATTAACACAAGGGTTTCAATCAATAGATGAAACAAGACTGATTTTGTAAAACAATTTTAAAACTATCCAAGGGTTACTAATGTGAAAGTTTGCAGGTAATGAATTTCTCGGAAGCAGAAATAAAGTTTTAAAACTTGGAAATACCTGAACCCAACTGGTCACTATTAAGGGATTAGATGCATTCTTAGAAATTCTTTGAATGCAATTTACATGTACATGTACATGCCTATTTAAACTTTTAGAAGATTAGTTATAACTGTAAGTAAAGTAATCCCTTGGCTAATGGTTACATTACACAAACATTTTTAAACAAATATTTGAGGTAAATGTGGTCAATGGTCACGAAAGACAAGTGGTCAGTTTATACAGTATAAATTACATTAAAGTAATGGGATTTTTGCAGGGACTGAGAAAAAGTGGTCAATATGACCAGATGGTCAGTTTAAACAGGTGGTCAGATTTACAGGTTTCACTGTACTTACTGGAAATATACGAGAAGTAATGATTGTTTGTATTTTTTGAGTGACGCAAAGGTCTGCAAGACATCGTTGATTGTCAATGTGAGTCTTATCTTGACAAGCAAAGTGATACAGAACGGTTTTAATCTGGTAAAATGATAGTCGACGGTGTAGATATTTTACTAATACAGAAATTACATTTCTAAAAAAGTAAATCTGTAACTAAAGCTCAAATTTCTATAATTAATAACACCTTTGCCCGCGTGGATATCATTATCCCATGAGTGCATAAAGTGACTATGCAATGAACCTTGTTATTAACAAGTACCTACTGAAATTTCAAATTGCAAATCCAACTGCACTTACCCAAAAAGCATTTACAAAAACGTTAGACATACGAATTTCCACATGTAAATTTAATTGAAATTACTAAAATGGGTATAACTTACCAATGTATAAATAAAGTGATAGAATATTATTATTGAAAATTGGTAGAATATTAATATTACTTACCTGTATATTCTTGGAAGTTCTTTGTATAGTTAATTAATAGCAGGGCTTTGTAAAGTAAGTTGCAAACCTGATTTATAATTGAAGTTTTTACCTTAAATTAAGATAAGATTTCATTTAATTAATAACAAAATCAATTATAAAAATTCAATATTTACCTTATAAAGTAAGGTTCTGTTTTTGTTGACAGCTTGATAATTCTTTCTTGATTAAGTCAATAGAGAGAGAGAGCACTCTTTTTGCTAGCATAAATAATTTCAAATTTCATTTATACTTGAATTGAGTTGTTAAATAGGAAACATAACCCTGTCCTGTTTATTATTTTTAACGTAATTCTTATTATATCCTCGATACTTTACTAAATTTAATGAGAATTTAACAATAAACAAGGAAAACATTTAAATATTAAATTTATTTTACTTAAAATCAAACCAAAGTATTTTATTGGTGTCTATATGATACACACGGGCTAAATATTATCATTACTGTGATTTGTTCCATCCGTCTAATTGGGACAAGATGCTTGATTGTTTTCATTATGAAAAAGCTTGATGTAACACTATTACACACATAATAAAATTCAAACAATTTATGGGATCTATTTTTTATTACGAATGAATATACAGATATCGCTTCTAAAAAGCAGAAGAGATACGTAGGGTTACATGTAGCTTTCTATTCTGTTGGGAAAGCAAATTATTATGTTTTATAATTCAATGCTAAGTTACGGAGGTGACGATAGTAACATCCGTATGAACATCTAGCATTTCTTCCTGACAAACTTGTTTCTAATCTATCATTTCCCCAGTAGCACATACATGTTGGAAAAATATTGTTTCCACATATTGGCCAAATGTTGTAAATGACAGACACTGACAGGATTGGCACAATATGCAGAAGCAATATCTCCCCAGTATTGCATTTTGATATTAGTCATACATTGTAACATTATATTGGTTCAATATATGTTTATAGTATTGGCACAACATGTGCATAGGATATGTCACCAACATGGTAACATTGGACCAATGTTGGAAACATTTAATGGTTCAATATTCTTTTACAATATCGGCAAAATGCATTAACAGGATATTGGTCCACTGTTGAAACATAGTATTGGTTATTTAATTAATTTATTATGTCAATTTGCATATGAAATTGACAGAACAAATGAATTTACTCTCAAAGTAAATTTTATCTAGGAAGTAAAAAGTTTTATAATACCGGCCCTAAATAAATCTTTCAACATAAAGCAGATAACTAATAAACTTTTAATGCAAAGACAAATCATTTTAATCAGATTTACTTTAATTTATTTAAAGAATTTAACAAAATTTCAAAAACAATAAACACCCGCGTTCAACATAGCATATCATTTTCTTTCATAAAAACTCGTATTTGTACTTGTATGTTCAAAGATGTCCCTGTTTTTGTAACAAATTTAAGTCTATATTAATCATTTCTGATTACTGATACGATTCCCCTTAAATATATCAAAAATATATTGGCAACATATTGGGGCAATATGTATAGTACTATTTGTAGGTTAAGTATGATATTTCATTCACTTCATTAAGAATCTCGTTTGCATTACACCTATTAAAGGCGAAACAATGCTACATTAACAAATAGGTACATAAAACAAATTACACATAAATGTACCTATAAATTGTTTTCGTACGTTCTAAAAATGACGCATGCACATTGTTTACACAATTCATGTTTAAACGAAATGCTAACTAAACTCGACGGTTGTAATAATTAAAATGTATACATACAGATATTATACAGATATACAGATAGTACTTACAGTTTAATACAAATAACACAGATACACACAGTGATAAATATAAATTTTTCGACAAGACAAAGCTAGCAGCCGAAATCACAACACATAAAAGTAAAACAACAGGTGCATCAAATTAATATCAGTGCCGACGAAATCACGATCGACGCAGCCGCGCCAGATTACCAATATCCACACTGAAAGGTTGTCTCATGGTAAAGTTAATAATTTCAATAAATAACTTTGATTTATTTAAAAACACCCATTAGCGTACTGTAGTATTTTTGATGCTCACTTCAGGTTTAATATTTCTAGTTAGATTAATAACTAACACAATAGACGTAAATATGGTGCAATATGGTAGAACATTTCACTAAAAACCTTGGCGTTTGTTCCCGCGTTTGCTACCCTGCAATCACACGACTGTTTGTACGTTATTGGGCGCGAACTTTTAAAATGCGATCATTATGAGTTTAGAACCATCAGGTATACAATAATTATGTATTAAGATATTATTAGTATTCAGTATTCGATAAAACCGGGTGAGTTATAAAACAACGGAGGAAGCTGTAGCGATGTTATTATTCATTTTCAAGATAGCCTGTTTATTGCTATTTTGATTCCTTGAATAATCAAGTGATCTTGATTAAAGACTGCTTATTCAATGTTGGAAGTATAAAAGAAAAACATTAACTGCAATAATTCTTGAGAATTGATGCTATCTAAGGAATCTAATACCAATAAGATGGTTTAAACGTCCCAAAAATTAATTTTAAGTCTAGAATCAATTTATAACTACACCTAAAAATAATAATAATATAATTCGTATATAATAATAATAATTCATTATAATTTCCTCTCAATGGAATTATGGACCATTAGATGTATTAATGAATACTGGGCTAATATAATATGTCCAATATTAGACCGGTATAGAATAATACTATATAAATAAATTGTATATGGGACCTTTGTAGGAGAAATAGTGGCTAAATATATTGGCCAGCAATCTTAACCCAATATAGGATTAATATAGTGGATACATATATTTTTTTAAATATATGGTGTATATATTGGACCTTTGTAGTAGTAATATTGGCTGCATATATTGGGTGCCAGTCTTTAACCGATATAACACCAATCTTGGTTGAATCTTCCAAATATTGGGCCAGAATACAATATGTTACCCATATAGAACCAATATTGGGACAATATCTTGTGCTACTGGGATTGCTAGCAATAACTACAAGCAAGTAGTGCCATAGCATACAGTATTGTATTATCTGAAGGTCTATTTTATGTCTGTTTAATTTACCTTACATTTTTACAATACCATAGTTTGCTATATGCTATTTGCTATATGCTGTTTGCTTATTTACCATTTTCTGTAATTTCAGGTAGGTGTGTCTCTACAACTGCCAAGTCGTTTAAGTTGGTAAGTCATTAGTAAGAAATGCAAAGTTACCAGAAATGTAACATTCATCATCTACAGTTGAACGTAATGTCTAATTTATATTGGACTGTAACGCTTTTTCAAGTATGCTGAGGTTTAAGTAAAAGCATTCATTGCTTGTCTCAAAACTTTCAATAAAATATCAGTATTACTTACAGTAGTGTGGAAAACCTAGGAAAAGGCTTTTTATTTGGTCAAGGAAATTCTGACATTTAACTCGAAGATCATAACTTTTGAGTAAATTGTATGAATAATTCAATATACTAGATATTATGATAAACACATATTGTAGTTCTTTATATACTTCAGAACTAAATATACCAAAAGACAGACTTACAAGAGTCAGTAGTTACACCTACCACTGCCGCATATCAAATCAAAGTATACGTTCTTTTTAAAAAGTTACTGTAAGTAACTTACTAAATTCGTAAGACAGTGAGTGAACTGCATTGTCATCCAACCTAGAGTTCTTCAAAAGCTTCTTCATATATGAAAAATTTCTAGCAAAGAAGACTTTCAAAACACTTTCATGGGCACAAGATCTTTAAACCATTTGCTCTTAATGTCTGTCGTTTTCAAAAACTGTATTTGATAAACATTTCTTCTGAACCCCAAAAGACTGTTATTATGCTCATTTGCCTGTAAAGCCTCATTTTAATCGCGATTTTCTAACGAGAACTAGCTGCATTTCCCTGCTTGGATTTTTCAAAACTTCTTACAAGTTTAATTGCGTTAGACCGTTTACCTTACCTTTCATAAGTATTCTAATACGCGAACAAGTTTTTGGGTCATGAAGATCTTTTATTAGAAACCAGTTTATAAAAAATAAGTTTCTAATAAACCATTTGTTGAGAACTGCAGTCGAGCTTTACTGACATGAATACATTCCTATTGTAATCATATGCCCAATTAATCAATTAATTAACTAATGTCCTAACAATTACCTGAATTACATTCTCTATGCCATCGCATGGACCAGTTAGTTATCAATGATAAATCAATCAAACGGAGGGCGCAAGGTAAATCGATAATTGCAATCTCACAGAATGAGTTCATATGAAATGTTAGTGGATGAAATTGTCTCACTTTATTAGATAATTTCATGATTCTTGACTCTTGTCCATTTTTAAAACGGGATTGCTTTAGGTAGGTCTAGCTGTGTTTTGAAGTAACTTAATTTTAGATATTACAAATAACTTAATATTTAAAATCTATGATTGTAAACTTGACGACGTTCCAATATGCTTTTCGTAAAAACTATCATTTTTTTAATATTCGTCTGTTGGCCCCTATCATTTCAATTATCATTCAGTGCATTTATACACTGTACAATAATCATGTCGAGATATAATTGTCTAAGCCAGGGCTTGGTTGCAATGTCAAAATAAATAACAGTAAGAAGATTAAAAAATGTAATCTAAGAGAATGGGGATTTCTAGGGGTAGTTAATGTAAATAAAAGGTTAATACGAGAAATTTGTTCATAGAAAGAGTAACATGTGCAAATCTTAACTGTAACATTTAATACCATAAAAGTTAAATAAATGCTTAACAGTATTTAACAAGTGTTTAAGAAGGCCTACATTATTTATAAATAAAGAAGAGAAAATAAGTAAAGAATAAATAATTTAAAATAATAACTTACGTAAACACGAGAGATCATCAAAGGGGATAGCTGGTAAGAGAAAGCTTCCTAAACCAAGGAGGTGTTCAGGACGTTCAATTAAAGAAGATTAAAAGAAGATAAATTTGATCACAAACATAAGAAGTAAAAGGTAAAATAAATAAGAACATTATACAAGAACGGTTCAAGTAAAACCCAGAGTTCTAGAAAGCAGGCTGTGCAGAGGAAAAACATCGAGACTTGTGCGCAATCATAGCGTGTACATAAAAGCAGAGTTTGTGTTTTGTTTTACAACAAGTAAAATAATTTCTCCAAGACTGGATATATCTAAGGTTCCATAACTTACCTTGAGTTCATAAAGTAGCTCATTGTAAAGTTGTAAGTGAAGACATCACATAACCTAAAATAACTAAAGTAATAATAATAAATAATAATTCTTCAATTTAATTCAAAGATCAGATCTTACTTGAATCGTATCAGCTCTGTTACATAAATTTTAGGGTTATCATAACAAATGTCAAAGTTTCACTTTTTATCACTTTCTCAATAGTTTCTCATTGAATCAAAATATCGTAAGATCAAATATAAAAAAGTAAATATAAAAAGTATACCATTAGTTGAGATTGTTTGTGAATTAGTGATTTTTTAAAAAGGAGCCCAATTGGAAGTTCATTAGGTTTCTTTTAAGTCTCATAAAAGGTAAAATTATAAACAAAAGGTTATAACTCAACTGACGATCTATTATTTGGCCTGAAATATATTTTCTTGTCAAATGTATATGTGCAGTTATTATAAACATATTTTCATTTTAAAAACAAACTGCAAGACCACATGTTTTTCCTATGATTTATAATTAGGCCTTGTAAAATGAGGCTAGCCAGGCAGCCATCAAGCCTCATGAACCCGCTCTGAAGTTTGTTAAAGAGTAAAGCTTGAAGGTGCCTCGCCACTATCCTGTGTAGTGTGCGTAATAGCAGCGACGTTATAGTTATTAGTCTCCAATTGTTAGGATTTCGGGGATCCCCCTTTTTGGGTAAAATAATGGTACGACGCTTTCGAAGCCTCTGCGGAGATTCCCCCAGGAAAAGACAGGCATTATAAAATACTACCAATCTTTTCCTGGAAAATCGTCTGAGAGATGCCAGGAAAGCTCCATCTGGCTTGATAGACTTTGATTTAGTTTTGTTCAAATTGTCCTCGATTTCGTTCATAGTAAAGAGTCGAATAATCTCAAGCTATTGTAGGAACAGAACGACTTTGAAGGTAAACTGGTGGTTATACCCGCACTTGGAGCAGGTTTGAGTATAGTTGTTCTATTTCAGCCTTGGGACGGAAGACATTGTTATTGCCTTCCGTTTGGTCAAAAATTGATACAGCTAATCTAGATTTATCTTTTTAAATAGTTCTTGATGGTTTTTTGGAAGGATAACGCTCGATCCTTGAAATTTCTTCTGATTGAAGATTTGGTTTCTATTTCCCGCTCGATGCTGCGCCCCTCTGTTATTTGAGGGGTCCGAATATTGGGACTTTGTCCTTTTATACTATCGACAGTGCGGTTAAATACTACTGCTTGTTTTTTGTTGATGAAACGGCCAGTGAAGTTCAGTTCTGCACGGGCCAGGTCCAAGATCTCCAGGCGTGAACATTGCTTGGTAACTGAAATTCTAAATCTATCTGGGAAAGTCTGGAAAGATTGTAAGTAACGATATTTAAAGGGTCTTGCTGGTTGGTCTTCATGTTAGCAGTCCCGTTGGTGTTGCAGGAGACTACTTCTGGATTTATACGATTTGCCGCAGTGGCATAGGTAGATGTTTGACTAGATTATCCATAAAAATTTATTGCCAGAATAGGTAGGCGACTATTTGAGAAGGGGGTGTTGCGTGACAGTAAATTTTATTTTTTGTTCGCTGTGATTGTTTTTGGAGATAATTACACCTCTTATGTGTATCGATGCTGTTTCTAACATAAGAAAAACTCTTAAACAGTGGTACGATGGTACCAAAAAGTATATGAAATTTGCTAATATTGTATTCACAGACCAGTAGGTCTTAATATTTGAGAATTCGTAGGTTTCTTATAGATTGGGACTTTACGAAAGTCTATTAATGACGATTTTAATACCAAGCACAAACTTTGGAATAGTACTGCCAAGTTTTTTTAAGAAAGTCATAGTTACTCCTGCCGTTTACGTGCTTGAATTTCTTCACGTTAACATTCAGAGCACCGGGCAGAAATCACATCGCGTCAACACCCGCAGGGCCATATGTACATCATGTGGTGTACAGTTCTTCTTCTTTCGAATAGAACGTTATCTTGGGTTTCATCACGTGGTGACACAAATTGATAAATTCATTTGTTAGTATTTCATCTTTCAGAGACGTATTAACCAAATGCCGATCTACAATAATGCAACGACCTTCTGAAAATGCATGCAAAATGCAACGTTACGCTGATAAACCAGTATCTATTGGAATTAACGTTAGAGGAATCAGCGTTTGACCTTTACCAAACAATCTTAACAGCGAGTGCTCGCCTGAAACTTTCAGATATAGGAGAGTTGTAAAGTAGCTGATTTTTTTCTAAACTTAAATTACTGCCAACGAATCTATGAATTATTAGCCCTAAAAAGTCCAAATTGGCTAATGTAGAAACATAATTTCTTTGGATTCCAGACGCTCAATACAAATGGCAATGTTTGATTACAAAATAGTAAACAATCACATCGATTGCAATGAGCTAGTAACACTATTTAACTATCAAACAAAGGTACTAGACAAAACACGTTATTCTATATACCATTTAAAAACTCAGCCTTCTTTTCCCGTTGATTTGTCCAAGTCCGTTACCTTGGCAGTGGTTTCACTAGATAGTAGTTAGGGACAGTGGGAATCTCGTTAATCCATTTATTCTATATACCATTTAAAAACTCAACCAATAAAATACCAATTCTAATTCTAAAACTATTAAATTACATAATTTCATACCTCCAAATAGAACTTTATGAAACCAAACTAAAGCATGTAACCTATAAATATTACAAAGAGATCGAGAATTTGACTATGTCCCTATGTTTTCTGATATGTTTAAAAAAACATACATGTACAAATACATTTTTTTAATAGTTCTTTTTAAATAAAAATTTTGACATATGCATATAATATATACGTACATATAAATTTTGAGTGCGAATGGCCTAGCTCGTAGAATTTATTAGATAGTTATTAATAGATAGTTAGATTTTTCTTAATGATTTTAATTGTATTTGGAAATAAACTTCAATTTTCCCTTTTCTATATTTCTTATATGATTCAAGAGTACTCTTATAAACGGTCAATAATGCATGATTTATATAAGTACTTAAATACTTAACTAACTTCAAGATTACGTAATTAAGTGGGCTCCAAATATAACTTATAAAGGAGTAATGGAAGTAAAGTTTCATCGCAGGGCGATGTGGATTCTCGTGGTTGTAAATGATAAATATAAATTGAAAACCAACTGATTAATGATTTAAAACTAATATATAAATTGAATTAACCAAATTGCTTAATTAAATTAAGTATCACTCCATAGTCCAAGCTTCTTTTCCACCAGATTCCAAGTTAAGTAGAAGGAAAAACACTTTCCTACCTTTCCTTATTAGAACCAGTACTTTCCTTTATTGTTGATTATGATTTTTCTTCTATACTATTGTCAGTGTATTTAACTGGGTATTTTTGATATTGACTTGATATAGGATTTCCATACAATTCGTCACCCAAAACAACCTTTTCTTTACAAATAACTAAGAAAATACTGCATGTGGTTGTTAGATCAGCTATGGTTTCCCTCAAATTGTATTTTTTTTAAATTAATTTATTCTTTTCTAACCAGGTTCTAAACAGGTTTCAACCTAATGGATATGGTATATATTGCTGTGGATAGTATACTCTCAACATTTTGGAAATTTTACAAAAACAAAAATTATTATTTAAAATGTCACTAAAAATGAATGCAATTGATTTAATGTGTGTCATTGGTTACATAATCCATATGTAATTTTTGAAAAGGTTAAATAAGGTATTTTCTTTTGATAGTTACGTATTAAAACAGTTCAGTCACGAAATATTTAAGAGTACGTAATAAAGTTGTTTGAAAATTAATTTTACATTTAATTATGTTGTGATAAATTCTGATTCTTTTATTGAAAGAAACTCTAATAATTTTTGTTGATTAAATAAAATCATATTAATTTTGAAATGATATTTGGTTTGATGTAATATTTATCTTAAGTAATTGAAATATATCAAGTTTCAAAATCGTTATTATTACATTAATCAATGAATAATGGTATATGTAACCTATATGTTTCATCTATTACCACACTATGTTGATATGTTGTATAACGTACACTTGGTAGAATACGTTTTACATTGCCTCGGCAGCTTTACTTTAATCGGAGAGAGTGATTCGTGGGTTCCAGAATTTTCATGAGGTGTTATCTGTCTATATAAATGCACAAGTTTAATGAGCGTCAGGTATTCTTTATTATTCCCCAAAAATACCAAAAAGGGTTGCAAACAGGAAAACAAAAAGAAATGAAATTGATATCATACATAACAATTTAAGTAATAATATATGCAAATATGCAAATAATTATAAGGAACAATTAATTAATAGTATATATTAGATCATAGATAGTAAATAAATAATACGAGACGAAAATCTATAACACAGAGGAAAGTGCAACTAAGTATCGGTAAGTAACTCTTATTTATACAAGAAAAAAATTATTATACAAGAACATTTGGAAACTTAGGGACACTGCTAGACATCTTTCAATAAATAAATATCTCAAAGACTTTCTCACAAAACGAATGAGTTCCATATTACTATAAATATATTTAATTATATTTTATAATTTATTACTGCTAGACATGTTCAACAGTAAACTATTTAATATTGATATCCAACGGGGTTGCACTATTTTCAATAATTTATATTCAGTATTTTATTTCCAAACAATAAACAGAGATATGAAGAAATTAGGCAAGTAATGGCAACAATTATAATTATATGTAATTCGCAGAACAAAAGAGTAATTACATCATCATTGTAGTAATTTTAAACTTTGCCGGAATCCACGAAATCCTGCAAGGGAATCTCCTAATAGAAATTTCATGAGAGTAAGCCTGCCGCACGGGTAGTAGTTCACTCAAGCAACATTTACAACCATGCCATGGACCAAGAGAAAAAAAACAGTAAAGATTTCGGGGGTGTTCTTTAACCAAAGCAAAAGTGTCCCAACTGGGCTCGTATATATTTTCTTCAATACATTCTTATGTTTTAATTGTATGTAGATACTTTTTATGTATGTTGGCATTGCAATAAATAAATAATCACTTATTTTATTATTAACCTTAACCTTGGGAAAACTACACTACTTTCACTCTAAATTTTAATCTAAATAGAAAACAAATTATACAAAATTTATATAACAATCCACTGTAAATAGGCAATATTTTTCTTATGTAGAGTAAACGATTCAAAAGTCAAGAGTAAGACCTTATTCCGAAACGATTAGAAATTTGACTGTTTTAGTGTAAACAAGTTACCATAAATGATTAAAGATATAATTGTGTTAGATTTTGTATTGAAGTTAACTACATGGTCTACACGAAGGTACATATTATATATTTTAGTCTAAATGTATTGGACCTAAACAGACACTTTTTAGAGTGGTCTAGTGGTCGAATTTGACACTAAACCTTTTACTGTGTTAGTTTAGGGAACACTAAATGTAAAACAGTTTTGAAAATTCGGCTAAAGGCTGGCAACTGGCTGTTGCATTAATTTGCTGCTCGCAATAAATGGTAAGCACGTGATTGCGGATACCACGTGATTTATAATGACTAACTTTTTGAGGTGTTTGTCAAACCTTAAATTCTGTACTGAGAATGCACAATAAACCATAAATAAACCTAAGTGTCAAAAGTATGGGCAATGGCATTTAATCTATAACTAGGGAAACCTCGTCAAAACATGACGGTCAAATGGCCAGTTTATTGAAAAAAAAATCTTGTACACGTCTATTAGTGCATATTTCAAAAACATACATAAAAATAGAGTTAGCTCCGGAAATTTATTTTTGGGAAACTGTCCATAGAAATACCTCCGGAAACTCTCTCGGAAACCTATTGAAATGCAAATGTCAAAAAGAAGCTAACGAAATTCAAATTCAGTTTAAGAGGTATCTAGGTCAGTGATTCCCAAAGTGTTACCTGGGGTTTTGTGAAAATGTTTTGGGGTTCCGCGGGACCAGTTGTAAGTCCTGTAATGTAACAAAAGAATATCACTTGCAAAGCTTTAAACTTTCCTACAATAACGGCCTAATTACTATTTTATTTGTTGGTGCCTTTTTCTACCACATATTTATGTGAAATACATAAACGAAATATCGCAATAAACTGGATACTGCACCAGATATACGAATTCGCTGTAAAATATTAAACCAAGTTTTCATATACGTGCATGTTTGAATAAATTATTTGTAGGTAATTTTTATTTTTTTAATGTCCAGTTACGATTAGGATGTTCATAGATATAGTTAGATGTAAAATATAGTAGTATAAGGGTTCCGCGGAAAAATAAGTTTGGAAACCACAGATCTAAGTGAATCAATAAATGACTGAAAATTACAAGTTAAACAAACAAAAACGAAAAATCATCAACCATTATTCCAAGGAAGAATAAAAAAAAACAAATAATAATAATAATAATAATAAAACTTAATATGGCACACTAAGAATCCTCATGAAATTTACGTTTAGCACTGATAATGGATGAATGATTATTTATTTATTTTATTAATTTCTAATTTTAATAATTTTGGTGTTTGAACTAAAAATTAAAAATGAAAAGACGATGTACAACGTTTAGAAATAAGGTAATAAACTTCAAAAATTGAAACTCGTACATTAATTCAAGGAAATATTTCCAAAGTGAAAATATTTTATCATGGAAATATTTGAAATATTTGCCAACCCTACAAAAAACGATAACAATTCAAACTTTGGTGTCTTAATACAGAAATAACTACATATATTTCCTATTTCAAATTGTCTACTGTTTTCAGATTTTCTATTTTTTTGAATATTATAAAATATAACCACTAAATGACTATTAAGATGAGAGATTAAGATAATGAGATAATAGCCGCAGCACATATAGAATATAGTGATGGAAGTAGTCTGTTTATAAATGTAGTTCCAGAAGTTGGCATGCTGGATTTTGAGATGAGAATTAATTTTGAGATGAGAATTAATCATTTTAGATTTGCTTAATTTAAAAATATAAAAATTAAAATAACATAAAAATGAATAGTGTTGACTAATCTACACAGCGAAAGCTTCAATATAAAAAAAAGAATTACGTAAATCGGCCCAGTGGCATTCTCAAACGAACTGGAACAAAAATAAGCCTTGTGTTTTAAATATGTAGATACGTAGAGGCTGAAACAAGATCCTTAAAATAAAAGAGATTTCAGCGAATTAATTAAAAAGGTTTCTATTTAAGCCAAAACTTGAAGTAACTGGAGGAAAACCTCTAAACTTTATATGTGGCGAAAAGTACTATAAATAAAAAAATTACGAATCAAACCCTTGTAAAATACCAGAAACCTTTAAATTGTCAATTTGAAAGTACATATGGGAATTGTTGAGCATTGGCCCTACAAATATAAGTCTTCTCAATTCCGAAAAATATGGCATCAAGCAAGTAATTGTGATCGCAATGAAATTCTTATTGCGTTTGTTTCCGCGATGCATACATAATACATCAATCAAATCGATCCACTTCACCATCATTATAAAAATTGTTTGTTATTTAAAGTGAAAAAATTGCTTGCAGAAAACTGCTATTTTTGCAACGCGTAATGATAATAAATTGTTAATAATTATAGATTCTAACTTTACACTATTTAAATAAGAAATAACTTCCTATTATTACATAAATTTCAGCCTTGTACTTTGACTAAAAAGTATTTGCAAAGCAGGACCGGCGACAGGATTTTCGGAACTCGGTACGCTTTCATATGTGGGGCTCCCTCTAGTTATAAATATATTAATTATTTTTAAAAACTAAAAAAATTTGTAAAATATATGTTACTGTGTAAAAATATATGTTGTGTAAAAAATTGATAAATATACAATATTATATTTTATAATTTAAATTTAAACATAATAAATTAAACAAATGAAAAAAGATGTTCCGTTTGTTTCATATTCATATTTTAGACATCTTTAGGATATTCATATCCACTTCTAATCATACCAAATTTGAATGAACTTGCCGAAAAGACCGCCCCCCTGAAGTTTATGGCTGTGTATGGTTATACCCTTAGTACCCAACTGTCACCGATCCTGTCGCAAAGCAAAAAATTGCAACTCGTTACATGTCATGCTTGCAGTAATTTGATGGGTCACGACCATACACACACACACAATCAGCAATTTCTGTCACGATATTCAGCTTACGTTTTCTATTTTATTCCAAACGACTGCACTGACATAATTTATTTCCACCAAGCTGATCTAGGATTCTTCTCTAGCTGTATCTAAAAAGGAATGCGCTTTATTATTATTTATGTTTATAGCTAATTTATCTCTCGCCAAAGAACTTAAATCTATTAAACATTAATAAACCGAATCGAGATTTCGGAAGTAAAAGTAAAAGTTGGACCATTACTACGCGCGCGGCGTCTATACGGTTAAGGTCACGGCCACCTACGATAGATACATAAAACATTTATTATCTATTTTTAGGGTTTATTGAAGAATTTGCTGCTATAATCGTAAATGAAACGATTTAAAATGTTTCAATTTGAAGTAACAAATTCATTCGCGTTAATTGAAAATTCATTTATACATGAATTTAAAATAACCCAATTTCAATTTGTTAGAACCGTGAAAGTAAACAAATCAAAGAGTTATATTTAGAAACTTAATAGATGTTTAAATGCTTTACAACTTTGCAAAACTTTGACAAAGATTATACCGAGTGTATAATATTTTTCGAAAAGTTAGGTTAAAAAAGTCACCATTTGATCTATGAAATACTCACTTCCTTTTAATCCTTGTACGTAAAGTACCCTATTCAAGAGTTCTCCATAATATAGTATAAACTTGTCAGTAACTTTTGTGCAAGTTTCTTAATTGCGAGTGTGTTAAAACAGAAGTCAAAGCCATCGAAGAGAACTATGTGCCTTTTAAGGAATTCTGTCAAAATGTTCCCTTTATCAGAAATAATTATATTAAAAATATGCAAATGAAATGTCAATGAAATATGAAAAGTCAATTATTAGGTAACCAGTAGAGCGTGTATTTAGCAAAATGAATAAGATGTTCAATACAAAGTATTCAACTGATTCTTGCGAGGCAGAGGAAGCCGTATACAGAATGCTTAAGCAGGTCAAAATAAACATTAGCAGACTGAAATAAATCGTTCAATGAGACAATTTATTAATTAGTGCAAATACAGTGTTACGAATAAGAGAATTGATATTGCAGTAAGAATACTTGGTTTGACCAAATCTTCGTCAGTTGGTATCTTTGTCAGAAGATGCACCTCATCTAACACAACAAAAAGCCTTAATAACATTTCTTTGTATGATCAATCCTTTACGCGTAAAATCGAATTCTTTTTATATTTAAAAATTTATTTTCTAAACTAAGAAACGTGGCAACCCTGCAACATCTTTAATACAATACGGTGCCCTTAACAGTTTATACCTGCGTAAGCGCCTTTTAAAGGCCGGTCGCAAACACTTTTTTATATCTTCTTTTGTACTTCAGTCAATAAGAACTTTGATTGTCCGTGTGTTTTGTCATTTTTGTGTTGTTTATTGTTACGGTGGTTTTGTTTTTGTTATTTTCATTATCATTGGTTAGTTAGTTGTTAAGGCTTGAGGATGGCAAATTTTAGCATTCGTGAATCTCATGGTGTTACAGCGCAGGCAGCTCGTTTGTATCATCAATGTTTTCCTGGGCGACGTGCTCCTGATCCACGAATATTTATCGCAACGTTTGCTGGAGTCTGGAAGTGTTCTACCCTATAGAACGCCGCGTGGACCTCAGCGCCCTGAAAAAGTTCTTGTTATTGAAAAACATATTTTTGAATTAATTTTCAACGATCCCGGTCGGAGTACCCGAAGTATCGTACGGGAAATGAGAACAAGTCCCTGGACCGTCTACAAAACCTTACATGAACAGCTCCTGTAAGGTTTAAGTGAGAACGATTTCTAACCAAGATGTGGTTTTTGTGAGTGGTTTGGTAAGAGGATTCTTTCGATGGACGAACTGTGCGTCACTAGAAATGGTATTTTCAATTTCCGCAACACATATACGTATTTGGACGGACGAAAATCCACATGCCATCCACGGAATCAACAACTCGATTCTCACTAAATGTGTAGGCTAGAATTATCGGCAATTATTTGATTAGACTATTACCCAATGGGTTAACAGGGAAAAACTATTTACAATTTCTTCAAGGCTATTTGCCAAGTTTAATGAAGGACGTGTAATTAGATTTAATAGAAGGTATGTGACTCCTACATGATGGTGCTCCAGCTCATATCAGTAATGCTGTTTGTGACCATCTTAATGAGCTGTTCCCGGATCAATGGATTGGACGAAATAGGCCGACAAGATGCCTCCCTGACATCCCGACTTAAATTAACTGGATTTCTATTTGTGGGGCCACTTGAAAAGTAAGGTGTCCACCGATGGGGAAATAGAAACTATTGATCTTCTTTGTATCCGTATACTGGCAGCCGCAGAAGAAATCTGAATTTAGTAAAGCGTCCCACAGAACTGTATTCGGTGCTATCAAGCCTGCCTGGATAATAATGGTGGTCATTTCCAGCATCTTCTTTAAGTGTTTCATTGGTTTGTATGTATTGTAAAATACTTTTTTTAGTATTATCGTTAGGTCTCTATTCCATATTACGGGGCTCAGTTTGTGTAATTTTTTTTAATTTCGTCGTTACATATATAACCACCTTCAAGATATAAATTTCCCCCCTCCATCTCTACTACTAGATGCTGTCTTTTCTCTATGTTAATCTGCAATCCCCATTCAGCAGTGACTTCTTATTTTTTTAACATGTAGCTGATATATATATATATATATATATATATATATATATATATATATATATATACATGCAGAAAGCACTGATACGCCTCCGAATATATGTCTGTTCATAGTGATCGCCTCCGATTTTGGAGGCGAAGTGGAAAAAACGGAGGCGAAAACGAATCCCCGTGTATATGTAGTTTAAAATGTTGGAAATCATTTATTATACCGTTTCCCAGATTTTAGGTAGGAGTCGAAAAATACCTATTCACCCAGTCATAGATACATTTTAGTACATCGTGTTATACCCTAGGCGGCGCCTTCGCTGTATACGAGATACGTCTTAACTTAAGTTACAGCATTATACACCTCCCTACATTTAACATGCATTTTTTGTTCATATTAGCGGCAACACAGCGTAGAGGCGAAACCTACCTATGTGCATCTTCAAGAAGTTATTCTATTGTATACACTTGACCACGGGCTTTCAAATTTATTAAAATATAGATTTTTCATAAGATCAACAAATTAAAATGAAACTAAAATTTTGTTACTAAAAGCTTTACAATTGGTTACTTGCATTATGTATGATTTGGGTAATTTATGTAACTATTAAAACATAGTTTTACACATAAATTTATAATCATATTTCAAAAACACCTGTTTAAATTTCTGAGGAATGTAGACCGACCAAAAGCTTGTTTCAGAAATTAGCAAAATTCTTAATTGTTATGAAATGAACCTGTTTATTCGTATATACATTATCGGTATACATTATTAAAATCTAATTAGAGGTCTAATGAATACACAAATTCTCTGAAATTATTTCAAGCGACTGCCTATTTACGTATTTACTTATAAAAAAAAATTATATGATATTATTTTTTATTTCTTCCTTGGCACTTTAAACGTATTTTAAAAATAATCAAAATACTTTTGCAATGCAAATGCCCTCGCACGTCCTGCTCGTGTTTGTTTATTATAGTATAGGAATAAATTTAGGAAATCATTTTAAATACCTCATTGTCAAAAAACTTTTGTTCGTTATGAAATAAAGTTTAATATTTATGTCTATTAAAATTGTAAGAGTAATTAGGCTATATTAGACGTTTTCTTCTGCATTTTATGATTAAATCCAAACAATCATAAACATTTTAGCACGATTTGAGAATGCTTTGTCACAATTGTTTGTTGAGCAACAGTTTGTAAAGTGATACTGTCAAAACTAGAGAGGCGCAGTATTTTACGATGACTTCATAATTTTTCAGAAGAATAATACAAACTCAGCAGTATGTATCACCTTATTATGACTGGCTATCGCCGAATCAACGATTGCTGTATACAATAAAATGCTATTATGTGAAGAATTTAACTTTCTACGTCTTTTTAATCACAACGGTTTCTTTTGGTTCTCTTTGTGTTAAAACCTTTGATTTTGTAGCCATTCCTGAGAATCGAAAATAAATATTAAAACCACGTTAAACAAAAAAATATTTATAGAAGCGGGTTACTCATTAAATAACCATAATTATCATAATTATATTATTTTCTAACGATAAAAAGTGCCATTCTTGGGGGCATACTGTCTTAATAAAACGCTGTTACATAAACCATTATCACTTCCAAAGATTAAGAATGAATGTTTTTACTGACAAACCTTTAATTTATAAATTATATGTAAGCAAGAATAACAAAATTTCGTTGTGGAAAAATTAAGCTATTATAGAAATTTAATGGTATCTTTCAATTAAAACTACAATGAATAAATAAAGTAACAGAATATTTACTATTTAAGATGTTATTAATTATTTGGTTTCACTCAATCCATCTACTTACATACATACATATGGTATACGCAACATTCCTTATGGACTCATATGAGAAGACAACGTCATTGGAGGCATACACAACTGATAACTACATACAATATATACTAACAGGAGTTGACAGAGTACGATAAGTATTTATTTAAGTATACATGTCTCCGAGCATTTAACTTGCGTTTTTTGTTCATATTAATCAATTAATCATATTAGCAGAAACAATGCATGAAGGCTGATCATACTAAAACGTTTCTTTAATAATTTATTGTATAATATCCAGGCACAGATTTACCATATTCGAGGCCCCAAGCTAAAACATCTTTGAGGCCCCCATCGTATTGTCCATAATAAGATTTTAATTGTGAGAAATGGTTTTAGGGAATAATTACATTTTTGACTAAAGATTTCATATTTATATTCGAAATTTAACATTTTTAATAAAAAGCAACTTGAGAAAAAAGTGAAATATTTATTATTAAAAACGTTAATAATTGGAATAACACGTTTTGCTCATTACATAAACATATAACCATCTTCTCCATTGTAATTTAGCAAATCTATAATATCATTTAGTAATTTTTGAGGCCCCCTGGAACCCGAGGCACCAAGCTGTAGCTTATTTATAGTTTAATGATAAATCTGCCCCTGAAAATATCTATTAAAATGTTTGGAAAAGGAACTCATGTTTGAACTCTATTTCTTTTCCTTTATTTATTCTCTATAAAAAGTAGTATAATTAAAATTACTAGTTCATTTTAAACTGTCTCCTTAAATTATGTACACTTATTTTACTTGATATGTTGTAACAGTTCTGTTAGTTTCGATTGAATGTTAAGACACAGCATTATCTATTTATTATGCGATAATACACGATAGAGTCCTTTGCAGTCGTTATAAAAAATTGTGGTTGATGCTTACAATTATCATATTTTCAATGCATTAAAGACGATGAACTTGTGACTAGTAGTGCAAAAAATTGGAAAAATATTGTTAAAGGAAAAAGACCCTTTAATATGGAACCATTATCACTTAAGGTCAATTTGTCAAAAGGTAACTTGTAGTTACCACTAAGGTTGCAACAATTTAAGTCAAAAAGTCGGATACACAGTGTCGCTAACTTCCTTGCCTAAAATAGGCCCTGTAATTACTAATATTTTTACAATATGATTATTAATATTTAAAAAAATTAATTCCATATAAAAGTAAATAAAAAAAAACAGCTTCCATTATAATCTTAAACGAAACGTAAAGCAAAGAAAAGTAGGAACATTTATTTTAGAATAATTTTGTGACATACTTTGGTACAATAACAACTCGAAAGAATTCTTGTATATCAGTTGCACTTGCAAGAGATTCAGATAATTTATAATCAATGACATTATAATAATATTGAAAATTATTTCACGAATGACTCTAGAGGTACTAAAACTTTAATTATTATATATTAAAAAAACTAAAACAAAACCTAACTAAACTTAGTATAAATAACAAAAAAGTCTGAGTAGAAAATTATGCTAAATAAATGTTGAAAGAAAGTATAAAATTAAATTTCAGGATTTTGTAGAATATCCTTTTTGTTTAATTACTTCTAACGTTTTTTCATATTTAAAACTAATTTAGGTTTTCTCCGGCTGTGATTTTATTCCATTCTTTATCCAACACTTCTTTTACAGCAGTTTAGAATGTTATGTAGTGTTATCGAATTCGTCTCTCCAATAACTCTCAAAGGTTCCCAATGGACTTTCGAACTGGGGGATCTCTAGGGAAGTTTAGGTAATGTCATTATTGACCTACTTTGTTTAAAATAGGATCCACTAATAACTGATAACTAAAGAATTAAAAAATCAACTTGATTATGAAGGAAACATGAATGGGACATGAGGAAACATGATGGTCAATGATGATCAGTTACATTTTCAGAAGGATGGGGCTCTAAAAAATGGTATCTGAATAACAAGATCAGTTTTTAAAATAATAAATTTGAGTTGGCTGTAAGTAAAGGACTGAACTGCCACAATTTGGCACCAGTCTGTATGTGAAACGTGTGAGACGTTTGTATGTGAAATAATTTAAATCATATTGAAAATGGGTTGTTAAAAGACTTATCTCTGTATCTCAGCAATCCATAATCCGATTTCAATTATTTTGCTCCAAAGATTCCTTTTTCCGAGGGGTCTCTCACTCTCGGCAATAGGTGTACAGTTTCTCGGGAATAAATTGCTATGAGTCGGAAATAATGAGCAATATTGGGCAATATGGGAAATAAACGGGAATACAAAGGAATAAGAGGCAATAAACAGAAATAAACGGGAATACGCAGGAATAAGCGACAATAAATAGAAAATACGCGGCAATAAATGGGGAATACGTGGCAATACTGAGAAATAAACTCGGCAATAGGAATAACACGCTCCATTCTTCTCAATTTCCATTACGCGTTTTATCTCAAACGCGTTTAAAAATCTAGGTGGTCTTCTGAAGAAGTGAGTATATGTTGTAGTGTGCGCGGAAAAATAATGACGGCAAGTAATTATTTTTTGTTTGAACATTGAAAATCATTCACCGTTTCTAAGAATCGTGATATGACACTTACCCTTAAAAGGCTAATTGAATAAAGGATTTCCTTATACTATACAGTGTGTAAATAGAGTAAGGAATAAAATTCATATTTTCTGTATTACCACTGTTTGGAAGAAAAGCTCGGACACGTGAATTTTATTTTCTTTCCTGCGAATTTTATGGACATCAATTTTAATTTTTTAGTTTGCTACTGTATCACGGCCCATGATTTTAAATGGAACCCCCTTATTTTCTTGCTAGAAATGAAAAGTATATATTTTTTTGAGTTCAGCAATACCCCATATGTGGTATTTAAAATTAGTATTTTTTGAAATTTGGAGGACCAAATGTGATAACTTTCACGAAAATAATAATTAATCTTTCAACTCTTATTATTATTTTCGTGTCAAAGTTTATGAAAAACAATTAGCAAATCGGTCTTGTAGAACTCGTATAGGAGAACTATGGCGGCATGCAAGGGTTTGTCTATACATCAGAACAATACGAATATTAAACACTCAATGATGGCTATCGCTAGACTGTAAGGACTGCAGTCGATTTAAAACACAAGGCTGTTGTTTGTTCCAGTTCGTTTGAGAGTTCTACTGGGCCGATTTACGTGATTCTTATTTTATAGTGAAGCTTCCACTGTGTGCATTAGTATTTTTTATATTTTTTAATTTTTAAATCCAATAATTAAAAAAATTATTTCGAGAAAAGCCATCCACTTGCAGCGCCCTCTTGTTGGCTCCCAGCGTGTAAACTTTTGGAATTGCGCTTAATAGACAAACCATTTCTATCACTAGCATCTAGGGGTTGAAGTCGCCGATATGCGCTGTAGCTGTTTCTAGCAGTTGTAATTTTATATTTTAGTGGTTATAATAGTAAACAAAAATCAATTCAAAATAGGTAAAATAGTACTAAGATTACCACATGAATGATAAGAGAATAAGAATAATTATTTTCTGAAATTGTGAAGTTATAGAAAATTTAAAACAACAATATTTAATTTTTAGGTTAGTTCACTACGAACATAACTATAAAAACTGCAATAAACGTATGTATAAAATAGTATTTGCAACAAAACTTATGTTATAAACATCTACTTGTTTATTAATAATTCTTGTAACTAAACAATTTTGGTTTGAAGTAACAGTTTCAACTTGCATAAAAATGTACAGTAACGAAATATTTGACTGCCGATTTCAAACACATATTTTTCATCAGTCATGTTTTTGAAATACTAATAAACGTGTTCAAGAAATTTGTTAAACAAGATCTCTAGATTCTCATAATTTCTGTATTTAAACGCGGGCAGTATTTAAAAGTGCTAAAATAAATTAATTACAAATGCTAGAAATAGCTAGGGCATGTCGGTGGCTGCAGCCCTTGCAGTCTAGTCTTTCATCGTCCATCATTGAGTGTTTAATATTCGAATTGATCTGATGTATAGACAAACCCTTGCATGCTGCCATAGCTCTCCTTTACGAGTTCTCCAAGACTGTTTTGATATTCTATTTTCTTTAGATTTTTATACTATGAATTTAAAATACTTCATACCTATTTAAAACACAAGGCTTATTTTTGTTACGCTTCTTTTGAGAGGTTACAAGTTAAAAGTTTTATGATGTAGATTTGCCAGGTATTTTTAGTTTTGCGAGTTTTTAATTATTTATATTTTTAAAAGAGTTATTTGTAACCGATGCATTTCTATACGCTCGAGACCGATTGTTCACTCACACCGAAATCAAGCGAATCCCTTGAAGTAATTTCAGTTTCATTAGAATCAGAATTTTTTGAATCAGAAAAATCAGACTTAGAGGAAGGAAACATGCAAGAAAAAAAATGAAACATAAAGCTGAAATTTGAAAAATATTATGTAATGTTTTACGACACCCGATGGTACATTGGACGAATTTTGGATATTGATAAAGAAAAATTCTTGAAAGAAGATTTGGAAAACTTCATACAGCCCAAGGAAAACGACATTCAGAAAGTAGATTCGGAATTTATATTTTATGGTCCTGTAAATTTTACTGGAGTTCTGGAATTCTTTTTGAATTTTATTTACTGCCGTGCATTGGGATTCTCACTTTTCAAATAAATTTTTGTTATTTATCTCAATGTGTCTTTTTTGTATTTCTTAGAGTCGATCTATCTGATGATATGTGTTCTTCTTTTCACGTATTCGGTTCGCAGTTACTTTAACAGCACTTAAAAATGTAATGTACATATATTATGATTGAATAAAAAACTATTTTTTACAGATCATTTTTTATTTGTGAGGAATTTTGTTTACATTTTTCTTAGTGGAGCTACGACCTTTTGTAAAATTATCAATAAAACCAATAATAAAACACCTTTCATTCAAATACACCCACTTCTAAAATCATGCATGGACTACGGAAATAAACACGGCTATAGGAAAATTAATGCAGCAATACAGAAATAAATACGGCAATACGGAAATAAATACGGCAATACGGAAATCGAGACGGGAATACAGCAATACAGACAAGAATAAAGGAATAAAAACGGCAATACCGGAATAACAAGTGAGAATACGGGAATAAAGACAGTTATTGCCGTAAAGCGGCAATAGGTGTACATAATTTTTGGGAGTGAGAGACCCCTCCCCTTTTTCATTCCCTTTAAAATGATCTGTCACAATGGGGGTTGAGGTCAAAAAGTTGGTGGAGTGGGGATAAGGGTGTGAGATGCAAAATTTTGACAATTCTGTATTTAAATGTCCCCATCGAAAAATAAATTGACGTGTTTTTGCTGAAATCGATATTTTGTTTAATTTAGGAGATATTGAAGGTGGAAAGTTTTCAGATGAATACACTGTAACACATTGCACTTAAACGTCATTGCGTAGTAGTCTATACGCAGTATTGATTATAATTGTCTTTTTATAAGGTTTTCAACCGTAAAGTGCTCCATTTGCAAAATATAAAAGAAGATCATAACTTAAACGTAATTTAAATGTAAACTTTCCGTATATGTAGAGCAAAACTATATTAGAAAGTTTTATAATGTAGACGATTTAAAGTAGTAAATCAACACCAGAATTATAAAACAAATATTTACACACTTTTACTAGTATTATTACTTTTTAAGCCACAAATAATGTAAGCATACGTTAACATTTGAGGAAGTACGGGCTGAGGGTTTATTTCGAAACCGGTTTACTTCCGAGGATGTTACTCCCTTACATTCCTTGTAGTTTTTTATAACGTTTTTTTCGCTGCCAGAAACACAAAATAATAATATAAATCTGTGAACGCAGAATGAAGTGGTGTGAGGAAGTTCACCAATAGAATTTAATGAAACCTAGCATGGAGCAGTGTAGGGACATCAACTCACTGTAATAACCAGAAACAGCCACCTGGTGTACCAAAAACATTTTGGCCTGGGGAACGATTGCATAGTGTCCTTTCGTTTAAAATCTAAAAGATGAATACACTACAAAATATATAAATAACTGAAGACGACGGTTTATAAACTACTAGTAATCACTTATTCTTTGTTCAATATCATGAAAACTATCTGGTTACTATGTTACTAACCAACTTATTCATTAGAAAACTGAACATTTCAAAAATTCAATAACATTATTCTTAAGGCGATAAGTCACGCTTATCCCACATTAAACGATCATTACAAGGCGCGTACTGCGTCGCACACTGGGGACCTCTGATATAACTAGGTGCTCAAAATAGGATTTCTAATTTGTAGCCATTTGAAAAAAACATAATGCAGGCATGTAGACAAGAATTTGACACATTCCTATGCTAAATATTAAATCGGTAACAGTTGTCATCGCGAATATATGAAGACAAGTTACTTTATTTACTCGGTTTTTCTTAGTTTTATCTTCTCTCTTGAAAATACTCGTGGTTTCTATGTGTTATTTCTTAAATTCTGTGACGGATTATTATAAATAACACTATGTCTCGTTGTAGAGCAATGTATGTAGATAACATAATCACTTTGAACAAACTGTTTTAAACGATTACTTTTGTTTTAAAGACCAAAAACTAAATCGCGTCTATTATTTCGTTCCGGTTAACTTAAAATGAGATTTTTTTTAATTAACGCAACAACGTATTGCAAAACTATTGAGTTTCATAACAACAAAAGCCCGTAGATTACAGTGATACTAAAATGGCAACAACGTTTTTGCGGTAATTTAAAAGAAATTATTCAAAGTTACCTGTAATGAAAGAATAGACCTGATTTAAATTTTGGTCTTTAAAACAAAAGTAATCGTTTAAAACAGTTTGTTTAAAGTGATAATCTACATCTACATACATTGCTCTAAACGAGACATAGTGTTATTTATAACAATCCGTCACAGAATTTGAAAAATAACACATAGAAGCCGCGAGTATTTTCAAGAGAGAAAATAAAACTGCGAAAAACTGAGTGAATAGAGTAACTTGTCACCTTCATATCTTCGCGATGACAACTGTTACCGATTCAATATTTAGCATAGGAATGTGTCAAATACTTGTCTACATGCCTGCATTATGTTTTTTTCAAATGTCTACAAATTAGAAATCCTAGTTTGAGCACTTACTTATATGAGAGGTCCCCAGTGTGCGTCGCGACTACTTCTACTCTCGTCGATATACGAAACATCAGAAGGAAATAGACTGAGTTATTTGTATTTTTATAAACCTGTAAATGTAGCAAAAAGAAAATGTTTATTAGAAAAAAAATTAAGTCGGTTGGATAGTTAAAGGGTTATAGAATGTGTGAAACATGTTAAACTAAACAATTTGTAATATTTGTGTAAATAAATGGCAATAAAAACAAAACTTCGTTACTATATGTATTAAAACATTTAATTTCTAGACTAACTACATTTAATTGAACCGCATTGCATTAAGTATTTTCACACAATCTATAAACATATAGGTAACTGCTCATATTTTTATTTTATGCAAATTTTGTTTAATTAAATAACAATAACCAGATTAAAGTAAAAAGCTGCATTGCCCATCTCAGTTCCCCTTAGTTATTAGGCTAATGCACTATCATTGTCGTATATTGTCGAATTCTAAATGTCTGTTAAGATTTACAATCGCCCATATAAGATACAAATACTAACGTCGCTCATTTATCATAATAACATAGTTGGGCAACTGGTTAAGTTTTTGTATCTATTTCGTGGCCGGTGTGCGAGCTTCGGGCGCTATCAGCTGCCGGTTGCAGTCGAGTGCCCTTCTCTGTTCGATTAGGTAACGCACGGTTGGTATTTTTTACTATAGATGGTTTTCTGAGAAATAGAATATGGAATACGTTAAGATAAATTAATTTTAAGTGAGGTCGCGTCTTATGCTCTTAATAGTTACCCAGAGTATGTCACATACATATATCGCTCCGATCGGGCGTTTTGGTTCATTTACAAGCTTTGCTCTCAGGGCGGTAAATTCTACTTACCGTCCAAGGCTCGGTAATAAAGTACCTAGTCATTTAAGTCGAAAAACACTCACTATCATTCTAAAATTCGTCCGGATTGAGACAAAAATTGTTTTTGTTTATTCAGCTCCATAACAACCAGGCACATTAACCGACTGAAAATTCACATTTTCAGTATGATGTATTTAATGTTTACTCTATATATTTAAAATTCACTCATAGATCCGATCCAGCAATAAATAGTGTAAGCTGTAAGTCTCGGTTAATATGGAGACTTCCGCTACGCGTCGGTCTCCACATTATTAGCCTCGACTGGTAAAGCGTACCTACCGCCTCTAATACTTAAATAACTATTATATACCAAGGGCGTTAAGATGATGATAATGCCAGGAGGGGACGATGTTGCAACCCGAGGACCTGAAAGGCCCGAAGGATGGAAGTCTGGGCATTACCATCTAGTAACGCTCGTGGTGTATACAAAATTTTGTTTTTCACGAGAATATATTGTATACAAGTAGAAAATTAGTTTTATTTTATAATAGTGTTGGCGTTGCCAAGGACGTTGTTTATATATTTATAAAGCTAGGAATTTTTTTATTTGTCGGATGGTAACAACTTTTACTAAATCTACAAAAGTCAAACAGAGATATGACAATTTAAATTCAAATGTTTTGTTGTTACCAACATGAAAACAAATAAAGTCCTTATAGCACTCATGTTATCTAAAGAACAAGTTAATTTTATTTAAGAAATTTCTGCAGAATTCGGCACAAAATAATTCGCGGATCACGCGCCCAGAAACTACGTTGCAAATACTCGTTATTTGTTGTGTTGCAACACACTCGTACGCAAACATTGACTATTACAAACAAATTACTATGAATAGAACACCGGACCCGATTGCAAAGTATACGATACAATGAGCGGGAGCTATAGACTATAACGCTCGTTTATAATGCCCTGGTTGTTATAGAGTTGTTTATATAGTTCGTAT
Source organism: Agrypnus murinus (assembly GCA_929113105.1). Classification (NCBI taxonomy): domain Eukaryota; kingdom Metazoa; phylum Arthropoda; class Insecta; order Coleoptera; family Elateridae; genus Agrypnus; species Agrypnus murinus. The sequence goes on from OV816031.1 coordinate 56,462,563, forward strand.
CACAGGTATAAACAAAGAATAATATGCAAGTGAAACATAAAAGATTTTTATTTTCAAAACAACTCGACATTGGAAATTTACCCGACTTGGTCTAGAAATCTCATAAGGTGTATTTGGGGATAGCCCTAATTAGGAAAGGCCGATCAAGTTCCTATGAGTACCCGATTACGTCAGCCCCAATTTATTTCAAGGATAAGTTACTTAGGGAAGCTTGATTAAGACCTCATGAAGACGCGATCGGGATAGCTACAGTTTTTTTCTGAATTAAACTACGTAGGGGAACCACTTAAGATCGTTATGAAGTTTCAAAAGGGGCAATCTGAGCTAATTTTACAATTAAATAACTTAAGAAAGCCCGATGAGGCCCCCACGAAGGCCCCAAAGAGACAACCTCAGTCCTTGTAAGGTCCGGATAAGATGTCCTAATACGGTTCTTATAAAAGGAAATTGCGTTACTTGGTTTCACAATGTTCTAACAACAAATACGATTGTTTCATTATAACAAAGGTTAAATAATTTGCACTGTCTCCGATATGAGTTACATTTTGTCCTATCTCACATCCAAAAATACTGCAAAACACGAACGAATTCAATTTTTCATATATAATTTAACAAGTGGTCTAATTTTTTCCGATAAAATTTGTCATTTCAGAAATAAGTATCTTTTACAACTAAAACTACACGAGTCGACGAAGGAGACGAGTGTAATTTATAAACGCAAAGCTACGAATGTCTTAAATGACAAATTTTGCAAGAAAAAATTAGATCACGAGTTGAATTCGGCTTGACAATCCATCGAGCAAATTTGACATTTCATTTTGACATACATTTTTTTCACTGAGAAAAAACCACTACTGGTTTTTTCACTATAAACTAATTTCATTTGTCTTAATTTGAAAAATTCTGTAATTTAATTGGTTAAAAATTTCCGAGTTGGATTGTCAAAATAATCTTGACTATGGAGCAAATGTTTCCTCTATCATTCTAATATTTTCATTAATAATATAACAAGTGGTCTAATTTTTTCCGACAAAATTTGTCATTTCAGATATGAGTAGCTTTCGCAACGAAAACTAATTTTCCAAAAGCAAAAGCTACGAATGTCTTAAACGATAAATTTTGCAAGAAATAATTAGACCACGAGTTGAATTCGGCTTGACAATCCATCGAGCAAATTTTTATTTAGCGTGTGTAGTTAATATTAATTTAATTAAATTTGACATTTCATTTTGACATAAATTTTTTCACTAAGAAAAAACCACTAGTGGTTTTTTCACTATAAAACTAATTTCATTGGTACGAATTTGAAAAATTCTGTAATTTGATTGGTTAAAAATTTTCGAGTTGGATTGTCAAGGTATAATTGATTTCTGATCGTTCCAATATTTCCAAGGCATAGCTATGTTTTGCAGAAACGGAAGTTCTATTTTCTTTACTCTTCTACAAATGTAATCCGTAACCAAAGGTAATCATTCGATTCGTATTTCTTTTCTTTATAACACTCCCGAATATTTTTACTGTAAAATAATTAAGGGAGATAGTATTAGGGTTTGAAATAAAATGCACATAAAACTGTATCGTGCGTGAAGCGATTTTACACCTTGTATGCTGCACTTGCTTAATTAAATTTTTTAAATTAATGGAAAATTAGTCCTTTAGGCTTAAAGTAGTCATTTTTGAAGAATAAATAAATGTACTTCCCTAACTGAATAAATAAAAAGTTAACTTCTAACAAAAACTTAAGCTTTTTAAATTAAATTAATTAAATTAAGTCTTTTAACCAATTCATTTAACTCTAAATACGTGAAAGTACGTGGTAAAATGATACAATATTACACGCCAACGATACAAATATAATCAACCGTCCTTTTAAAATATGGCATATCTCTATTAAATTAAATATTATCATTAGTAAGCAGACGACTTATCGACAACAATGCAAATAATACTATTTACAGCAGAGGTACTCCGCGAAGCTGTTAAACAACAAGGACAGAAGAACCGTGCGTGCTTTGGTAATATGGTTATAATATCTAAGACATACAAATAATACATTTTCGACTCCGAAATAATAGCAACGCCGCTGGAGGCAAACGCAACTGGTTGTCATATATAAAATATACAAATAGGAGTTAAAAGCGCACGTTAAAGATTCAGAGGCGAAATGGTACGGTAATTTGTTCACTCTAAGTATAAAGAATTTACAAAAAAATAATTCCCCTCTCGACGTGCTCATCATCAACAAAGCTGTATAAAGCACTAGCAATAACTAGTATGTCCGTATCTGTATATTTAAGGCCGGAGTCGCGGGCGCCTTATAGGCTGTCGGAGTCGAAAAAGATAGATAAGCACGTATATATATATATATATATATATATATATATATATATATATATATATATATATATATATCTATCATATTCAATCTTTGCGAAGTGTAATGAATTTAGGTAGTTGTTCCCGGTCCGAACTCTCATCCTTGCCTTTTTTAATTTGCGTTTAAATTTTGGCATTATACGAGGCGAATTTTTAAAGTAAGGTCTGTTTTGAAATTATCGCGGACCGAAGGTGAGAGGCGAAGCCGCACCTGCAAAGTATCTTTCTATGGTAGACTAATTACTTTCTTGATAGATTACCACTGCTCGATTTTCTCTTAATGTTGCATGCGATTGATTTACAATGAGTGCAATTATAAATATATCGGTGTGATCAGGATTTTGTTAGCAAAAAAAGACAGTAGTGTTGAAGAAAGCTCCAAGCAACACTGTGAGGTATATGGCCCAAATTCAGTGTTTGTTTAAAGAAGGTCGAATAAATATCCGTGACGAAGAGCACAGCGTAAAAAAGTGGAAAAACCTTAAAAGTCGTCGTTTCACAATTTTTTTAATTGTCTATCGAATTTCAGGAAGTTTCACGTTCAGTTATATATTTACGAGATTGTAACTTAAAATCCGGATGAAAGCACGGAGGTCGGAGCTGGCGGATTATTCATTGTTCTATTCATTGTAAATCGGTCACACATAACCTCAAACAAGAAATCCGGCAATGGCAACGTGACAGACACCCAACTAGTAAACCATATACGTTCAACATCTTACGCGAACGTAGTTCTGCCTCCCAGCTTCAATCGGCGGTAATCTCAAAACGGAGCTTAGTTTAAAACGTGATTTGTATAAACGTGAGACAACGTTTGGAGCTAAGCAGGTCCTGAAATTTTGTGTTATGCCTTTTGTAAATCTCTTGGTTATCTTAAACTGCTTTGTAAGTGTCGATCATTGACTTTATGTACAACTTTGAATTCTGAATGTGTTACCAGACCACACGAGATGTTTTTTCGGGATAAGATGTATCACGAAGTTAAGCCTTTTCTTCTGTTTGGGTTTGCACCAATTCTCAGTTCTATAATCTTTCTACATATACCTGTCCAGTTGAAATTGACAGCCTGATGCGTATATAGTTGCTGCAATTGTTTTCGTGTATATTTATTATAGATTCGTTCGTCTAGTCTTCCGGCAATGATTCGTTTTTTAAATATTTATTAAAGATTGCCTGTAGTTTTTTAACAAACTGTTGTGCTGGAATGTTTCTAGGACCAGCAGCTTTTTCGTTTTTAAAACGGAATACTTGTGGAGTTACCTTGAGCTTTACGAGTGTCGAACTGTTGGCCAGTCACTCCAATCACGTCTTAGAAAAATCAGAATATTGTTCTTCATGATTGTCTTCCACAACTACAGAGTCAAATCTTCCCCTTAGAAGCTTCTTCCTCTCTATTGGTATTCTCCACTAGACCATTGATCATTCTCGCATAGACACTAAGCCGGGGACCATTACAGAATACTATCACAAGGGTCAAATGAATCCAGATTTTTTACGAGATTGTAAACACGTTTCATTTTCTAAAACTAGTTCTAAATCAACGTTGATGTATGCCATGGCAGGGCATACATTGAAAGCAGGGCAGGGCTTTAAGTTCATTATAGTTCTTCTGTTTTTTGGAGTAAATTTTGTTTTGAGGTATATTTTGCGCTGCATCTCGCCCCGACCTCCACACATCTTCTACGGCTGGTATTTATACTTATTGTTAGTAATGATGTTATGAAAGTGGTAGCGGAGGCAAGCAACCAGGCAAGCGGGCTGATTAGTGACTTGGTGTTGGGCGTCGGCTGTCATTGGTGGTAGTTTTCGTAATGATCGACGGTGTTATTAGAGTTCTTTCTCCCGAACCAAATACAAACAACGGCTGTTTTCACAACCCCATCCCGCTCCCACTGCTCGAACGCCACTCGTGGTAGTGGGGAGTGGGATTAAGACAACACCATCAGTGACTTTATGAGGCTCATTCTATCAAGTGCCTACAACACTATATAGAGTTATTTTGTAACTCTATTCTACATAAATTCTAATTGTGTTTCGACATTGGTTATACAATAAACACCAAATGACGACCTACGTTCCTGCATGGATATTATTTTTAACAATGTTGACTTGGAACATCCAATCCCAAAACCTTATTTAGTTTCCTTCTTTAATGCTTTTATTTTGTTCTTGTACTCTCTAGAGGCGGTATAACGTAAGAGTTACTTTGTTACTTATTCTTGACTGAAAATTTGTTTCCAGGTTTCAAAACCTTTATGCCATCTAGCTTATGTTACATAGATGAATCTTTTAACTTTTAATTATGTTGATACAAAAATAACTTTTGCATCGTTCCCACGTGTGCAGTCGTATGCGCACTAATAAAAATAAGACAAAGACGTTTGAAAAGATTTATACCAAAAAGTAACAATGTATTTAATCTTATCGCAATTCCTAGTGGTACAATTATGTAAAAGTTCTGAAAAGATGCACAGGATTAAAAGTTGCAGGTGTGTTACACAAAAAAGTCATCTACTTGTAATTAGTTTAATGGCCCGTGAAATTATTATGAACCGTGAATAGTTAAAAGACGGATACTTTCAAAGGACAAATTAGAAAGAGTTGATGTTTAAATAAATTTTGACAGTCATTCAGATAATGAATTAACTGTTAACAAGTTTTACAAGATACCGGCGTCGGATGATTAAATAAATCGAGTCTTGTAACTAAAAAAGGGAAAAGAATGTAAGTACAGTTTTCTTTTTTAGATGAAGTTAAAAATATGAATTAGTTTTCTTTCCGTCTCTCCATACTTAACTCTACTTCAGAGGAAGAAGATACTATACATGAAGAGCTGTAATTGTTCATGGCAGTTACAATGTTGATAAAAGTTTTAATTGAGGTGTATTTTTCAAAACCGGTCATGTCCATGCATCATGAAAATTTACCTAATTGTAAGATCAATTTCGGTATATCTTTCTACTTTTAAACGATTATCTATCTTCTATTCAGTGAAAGTCAGTCGCATGCAATGTTAGGAACAGTTCAAAGTTGGCACTTTTAAACATAGGAACCGAGGAAATTTTTTCTCAAAATAAGTTTTATTGTACACCGCCATTTTTGAAAGATCGTTCCTCAATTGTGCTGACTTGCGTCATAAGTGTGAAATCTAGACTTGTGATACTGTAACTTTTGATAACTTTGCTTTACTAGAGAACATGGACAAAGCCATCAATTTTGACGAATTTGATAATAGTCATTTAACAAAACAACTTAAGACTACATTAATTATTCAAATTAATCCGACACAACACCTATACACTTAATTGCCTTTTTTTGAATATTATTACAAACTCTTACACTTTAATATAGGATCTTGAAGAGCAGAGGACAGTCTAATTTAAAATCTTAACTATGTTGGTGCACAAATTCGTTATTTTTTTTATTAATTAAATCTTTAAGCTTCACAATCATTAAACTCTTCTTTATGACTTGATCAATTGAATGATTGCTGGAGCGAATTCGAATCACTGTTAGTTGTGTAGTTCTTGAAAATAAAGAGAACGTTGATTTACGCAGTTATTAGAGTTGGAGATTATTAAAATTTAGCGTTTATTATAAACTCTTTATGCAGAGATTCTACAAAAAGAAACACTCAGGTTCACCGAATATTAATAAGAAATTAATCTCCTACAAAACGAATTTAAGGATCTTTCACAATTTAAAGAGCCAGACTTTACCACTAATTTCTAGATTGCCAAACAGGTTGGTTAGGTTTTTAAATGTTTCTTAAAATATTATTTTTTTATTAAAATTCGCAAACCTTGGAGTGTTGAGAAAAACTGTAAATTAACGAGACTCTACGTGAAAAATTAGTATAAAGCGGAAATATAAAAGCGTAGCAACGAAAAATCTAATTATGAAAGTGACATTTTCAAAAGTTTTTAACTATGCAGACAGCAAAGTACGATGCGGGGGTATCCTTCTTCTTCCAAGCAGCACAGCTACAGCTTCATGCAGCATCAAACAAGCGCTGTAAAGTTTCTACTATCCAAAAAAGCATCTAAAGCATTGAATGTCTATAAATGACAGCGGAAGATATTGGCACAATGCACAATTAAAGCGCTCAAATAAAAACGGTTTACAAAATATAGGGGTAAAAAATAGGGCATTGGAAAATGTGGTATTTCCCCAAGCAATGCAGTTCGTTTTATCTAAGTGAGCGCATACAGAAGAGCAAAAAGGTCTGGTGCGTATCCAAAACAGTCGCTTTATCAGAAAGACGTTTCATTGGTAAATAAATGAGCGAATATTTAAATTTAAAATAACACGAATTCGCGAATAAGAAAAATAAAAACAAAAGAAAATATTTACATATTTTAAGCAAGTGAATAAGTTGCGAAGCTTGTTCACAGGTATTAAAATAACCAAAATAATTGACGTGCAATTTCCAAATTGAATAGAGAAATATTTAATTTCCACTTAAAGTTGAGGCTATATGGTAAGATTACATAAGTAAAGCGTTACAATACGGCAAGGTAAAGATAAATATGGAAAATAAATACTAAAATCTCGTTTAAATTTCATATTTTCCGTTTCAAGTCGTCTTGGCGGAGGGCTACGCAGCTTCGCCACCATTAGGGCGAACGTCTATAGCGTAATGGAATCTCGTATATTAAAAATTTGAAGAGGAGCTAATTGCTCCTTTCAAATTTTTAATTGACTAACTAACTTGACAGAAATACAATTATTTCTGTCAAGTTAGTTGGCTAACCACAAGTTATGCCTGCCATCACTGTAACCATTAGCAAAAATTGAACCAAACTATCTCTCAATTATTTTATTAAACAAACGTATTCTGCTGCAGAATGTAAAATATAGTTCCGAAGGCAATATATTCGTTTGTGAATATTTATTGTCTTAAAGGTTTGACTCAAGGTAAACACACTTGAAAGGGGATCATAAATTATTGTATATTTCTGATACGAAACATTTGCTTTTCTGTTTCAATGGAATAATCTGTGTTTAAGATAATTCTGTTGACTAATACAAAACAAAGTGATCTCAATATGCGACTAAGAGGGTAACTTGATACATGTGCGAAACAGTTTGCTTGGCTGAAAATAATAAATAAGCCTTGTTTGAGAGTGTGGTTTGAAATAAAGCAGTTTATTAGTTTAGCTATGTAAGGATCGTAAATAGGCTAAAATTATCTACAATTCAAGTTCTGCTGCATCTACTAATTGGTTTGGAAATCTTTAGTTATTAATACAATAACTGAATTTAACATTAAAACAGGACGAATTAATTACTCGTGGTAATAAGGTTCACTGACGGGGAAAAAGTTATTTATAAAAAAACGATCACGATAACTTCACGATAGTCTCCGAAGTTTAGAAACTTTATATTTTTATACTATCAATCGTTTATTCATCGCCAGCACGTATAAAAAAATAAATGCGAGAACGATTTGTAAGCCACATAAATGTGTATTTTGTGTAAAGAGCAAACGACCGGTAAAGGAAATAAAAGAAAATTTGAAAGGAGACTATCAAGTTCCGGAAATCCCCCGTAGCATTTTTACATAAGACACAGTAACTTACCAACTCTAATCACATTCCCCAAAAGTTCCTATTGGAAAATAATTGTGGTTAATAAAAAGCACAGCTGGTACTTAAGTAAATCCCCCCTATCATAAAATTCTTTCTTTTTTCTTTTGCCACCAAAACCTGTTGTGTTTAGTGTTTCGAGCGGTAAATTTTAAATTCATGCATACCTTTTACTAAAGATACTATTTATGAATATGATGTTTAAGACGAGCGATGTGATTCAGTATAACTTCAATAATTCGTTTGAAGTTTTAAAATAAACAAAGTTTTAAATAAACACATACGTGTAAACCACATTGGTACTTACTAGAAAAAGTACTTGATATTGCTCCCACAATTTTTATTATTTTTGGTTGATTGGGGAGTCAGAAGTATTTATCGACGCACATGTGTAACTTACATGATCCAAGGTTATAAAGAGATAAAAATACTGACAAACTTTGGATTCAGTATAAAGACCATGTTTAAACCTTTCGTTTGAATGAAAGGAACATGCAAACATATTATTTAACATACTAAGTATAAGGGATATATGATTAAACAAATGATAAAAATTCTTGAATTTGTGAGCGAGAACTTAGAGCGTAAAATGGATTTTCACATATTTGACATTAACTACTCCCCCAACACCGAAGTTTTAGATCTGGACTGAATAATTAATCCACTTTATTTAATAACATGTATTATAACTATAGAATGACAGTATTATTTTAATTCCAGTTTACTTACCACCTCCACTAACACGAAGCCACGACCACCAGACCTACCAATTGCACCCTCCTGGTTCATGCTTTGTACAATCATATATGTGATTTGAGAGTGGGACCTAATTTACTCATTTATTTTAATTCATTTTAATAACTCAATTAGTGTTAAATTATCCCCAAGTGAAATGAAAGAGGTTAAACGGCTAGCGCATTCATTTATGCATTGCTGGATGCATAAACACAGTTAATGATTTGAGATGATTATTTTATAGCACAATATATTTAAAATAACTTCTCTGTGTTTATTTCATATTTCTCAATACGCTTTTATTTGTTTGAGCATACATACTACTTTTTTGTAAAATGTATAAAAAACGTTAATGTGTACTTTTTATTAAATCATTTTTGTTTCTTTGTTATATTTCAACATTTATGGAAAAAGGGCTTATACAGACTGCTTTTAAATCAGCTATTTATTGAATAAGATCGATTAAAAAACACATTTGATGCAAAAACATTCACTGAGTCACATTCGAATATTTTATTACGAATTAAAATATTTGGAGCTGAAATTCTCAAAAACATAATTTTGCCGTATACGCCCTTCTTCCGGAAATGATCCCGATTATTGCAAGAGTTCGCTTTCGGCACGCAGTCTTTCTATTAGGCATAAAAATGTTTTGTATGTTATAATAATTCCAAGTTCTTAGTGCACATTCTTTTTGATTAGAATAAAGTAAACCTATATGTAGGCCACTGCTTGCCTAACGTCTCATAATATCCTCTTTTAGAGATTTGTGTTAATCTAAATTATCATTGTGAGAATGAAATTCTAAGAATCGCCAAAGAAGAATAAGGTTTTTACATTGCTTAAATAGAGATTGAATTGATTATGATAAGTTTATAATTATATGAAAACAAATCAATCTTAAACTGTTTGCGGCATAATAAAATGATGGTTTGCCAGGCCCGTTTGAAGAATAATTTTTGAATGAATTAAAAAATAATGAGTTACGAGCCAGACGTGAATCTTTATTTTTAGTCATAGAAACTACAATCATCAATATAGTGTTAGGGTCCTTAAAGTCAAAATTAAAATAAATTCAACTTTTTTTCTTTATTTTACTGTACTTGTAAGTAAGAAGCAAAGCAGAGATTCTTTTGCTTATTGAAATCATTGGAATTTTAAGTCAGTTAATATTTTCAATTCAATTGAGTTATAAATAACACACTTTTAGATCTTTTAGGATAGTTACATATGTATGTTATGAATATTTGATGCAAATAATTCGTCTGAAGATTGAGTAAACGACCACGGCTGAATGTGTAGACCGCAATTTATATCTTTTAATATCCACATACTATTATCCGCATCCATCTATGTATTTCATCGTTAGTTTATTATACAAATACCAAATCAAGTACATCAATCCGAATTATGCAATTTAAGAATAAAAGTAGTAATTAAGTATATTATTATCATAAAAAATCAATTAATAGAGCATTATTAAGAAGCCGAACCTTGATTTTAGAGAATCTAATAGAGCAATTCGTAATCGGTAGTCGTTTTTGATGCAAGATTCTCTAAAGTGAAATTGAAATTGAACGTAACTTTTGACATATTTATTGGCATTATTGAAAGGATCAAAAAACTTTATTGTTATTACGTGTATTATAACAAGCCGGAAATAATAGCGGCAAAGATCTATGCCGTTCAAATTCTTGAAGCTTGTTCATTCTGACAGCATCCACACACTCGAACCCATTGCACAAAGGGGCCAAGATGTCCAATGAAATGGAACCAGAATACAACTTTTGAATTTTGAAAAAAAAATAATTACACAATCATCCATATATACTATAACGAACTAACGAACGAACAAAGGCGCAACTACTCGGTATAGATTTAATTGGTCCTTATACCGGTCGCCATGCTGCAATACTATAAGGTGTATAAAAGTTGCAGATTTCATCCTTGCTATAAATATATATGATCTTGGTATTGAACCTTACAAATTAGAAAGGAGAGGCCATACGTATACGACAAATATAGATGGCACTACAGCCACTTGTCGCTATCAATGTTAATTCCACGAACAAATATGCCCTGCTATTAAATTAAAATGCAATATACTCCCTATATTACTTTTTAAATCATATCAAACCGTTACATTTACTGTATGTTTATTCATAAATGTTCAAAATGCGCTGGCAGTCTAACCTTTTCATCACTTGGAGATAATTGAACACCTATTAAATTTGTTAAGAAATAAACGTAAATGAAAATAACATTTATTGTAAAATAAAAAGAAGCGAAGGTGTATTTTTTATAACAAACCACGGCTGTTCATGATAAAATGCATACGTACGTGTAACAACCAACGAATTTAATCTAATACTTTTACCTGATTATTTTCAAATGCAATATACAGTAATACAGTATTCCAATTTAATTTATTAGCACTGTATAGTGAACTGACACGAGATGGTGCAATTTTCGCTTTTATTGGCACATTGGTTTTCGAGAAGTCAGCCATTAATAGTTTTTGTTATTAATTGGTTTTTGTGTTTTTGTTTTAATTGAATTAACTGTAGTAAACACCCTTTCATGTGCAGCATTAGAGTGAGGTACAGATAACAAATTTAAAACAAAACTAAATAAATTACTAAACACTAGATTTTTAAATTTTAATAGTTCAATCTCATCACATTTAGTCATTTGTTTAGGATAATTGGGAAAGAATCTCCACTCATCATCAATCAGTTGAGCTGTAGTAGCATCAAGAAATCGTGGAATATAATGTAAAATATCTCCTAAGGTTAGTATTGTTCTGGAAATTGCGGTGAAATCGAGTTTTCTGGCGAGAAAAAAAAATTTTGATAGTAGGCACTACTGAAAGTCGTATCTTAAGTGTCTTAAAATAGAATTCCTTCGAACAATTATTTTTCTAAAGGTTGTTAAATTACCGTACAATTGCGTAAGTTAATGCCGTCAGGATCGTATACCGTATTTTAGTTCAAAATCGATATACGGTGTATATGTACGGTAATTACCGTACGGTTGGCTGATCTCTAGTAATATATTTCGGAAGTTTTTGACCTTTTTGTTTTGGTCCTATTGTCACGTGGGCTATTTGTGGCTAAGGGACGTAGTCAGAGATAGAGATAGAAAGTAAACACAGGTCACCAATTAATGACATTCTAAACAAGTTACAAGGATTACATTGGATTTACAATAGTACACAAAGTATGAGGACGAACAAGTCCTCCTAAAACTAACATTACACATGAGAGTGGTCGGAACCACCCTGTATTAGCAACTATTTCCTACAACTAAGCGTCATTAGGAAACCCGGTAATCAGTGCACCTGGACACCAGCTTCTAGGCTCCTAATATAAAGTTCTACAACTAAGCATCATTAGGGAATCAGGTAAGCAGTGCCCCTGGACACCAACTTCTAGATCCCTAATACTAAGCTGTAGGGGATCAGGTAAGTAGTTCCCTGGACACCAGCTTCTAGATCCCCTATACATTAATAAGTAAAAAGATTCTTACCAGATCTGCTTCAAGTTGGTGATTCGTTGGAGTCGTTGGGACGACTGAATCTAGACTTGAAGCAGCCGAGTTTATATACTGTATATTGCGGAAGACATTAGCATATTAACGTGAATCTGTAGGCGCGGCGTTCCGCGTATTCGTTGGTATTTCCTTGTTCGGCAGGCAGCTGCGGCTGAGCGTAGATCAATCGCATGTGCTGATTACAGGTTCTTCGAATGAGAGCAACTGGCTCGCGTGTGTGGTTATGATTAATCCAACGCTATATAATGTTACGAAGAAATCTGTTAACCTTGAATGATATTTGCACCAGTTGGAATGCAACTTGCGGTTTTTGTAAATTATTTAAGTGCAAATAATTCCGTTTGTGACACTATCTAGTTTTCCTTTACCTTACTTAGTGTTGCTTTGAAGAAGTGGTTGAGAAATCCCACTTTAGTTTTAAACAGTGGCTGGGGATAATTTTCCATAACACCTGTAGGCGTTAATTGCGAGGTCAAACCTGGATCCGTGTCCAAAAGGCACAATCGTATTGGATGAAAATTCGTATGAAATTTTGTACAAATGGGGGTTTTTAAGGTTGCTGATTCAAAATTCGGCATCAAAATTCGAAAATAGTGAAATTCAATTGCTATTATGGCCAATGACTAAAATTCGATATATTTGTATAAAACTTGGAATATGGGGGTTTTCGGGGCTGCCAATTTGATGAAAAATTTAAATATTTTATAAATATAAAATCATAAGAATGTGCAAGTGTTGAGCTTGTAGTGAATAATTATCATGGTCATAATTGTTTCTACAGTCGCATTTATGACATTAACTGTGAGATAAAGTTATAAGGAGATTTAAAATTTAATTCCGTTAATATAACCACTTCGTTGTGACAGATATTTCCGACGATCTCTAATATAATAATATAATAACTATTCTAGGCACTGAATCTTTAAACACCTAATATTAACTTTGATTCTGATTACAATCAGTGAGCATAAGATTGCAATAATTCAATTTATTTTTCAAAATTCAGAACGGTCGGTAAATATGAAAAGCAATAAAGAAATTATACAATTGCAGGTAGTCCTCTTTATAGAATTGTAGAATAGGATCATTATGAGCTTAATCCGAACGATATCGATATTGAACAGTTTACTAATCTAAAAAAGCTCTTTAGTGTTATCGACTATCATTTTATACTTCGTTTGTTTCTGTCAGGCTTAGCTCAGCTTACACAGCTGAATTATTGTAAAATTATCGTAAAATTAAAAGAAACTACAAGTGAAACGTTATTGTCTACTTTCACTTTCATTTTCCAAATTTTATCTGATAATAAAGAAAAACTTTATAAAAACCTATTTGTTAAAATTGTTAAAAGTATCACAATGAAGACCAATTAACTTAAATTTGATATTAGCAAACATAATTCTAGCAACAAAAGAAAAACTATTGCGCCAAATGTCAAATAAAATATAGAAACTTGCTAATTTTGGAGCAGTGTAAAACGTTTGGATTTGCACCAATACAATTTTTGCATTTCAAGCTTCAAACTAGATTCTGGGCCTCGCAGAAAAAATTTAAGTATAGATTTATAATACAGATAGATTTAAAATAGACTTGATCGCGGTGGCTATAGAAAACAATAAAACTTATATACATGATCTATAACATGTTTAAATTTTAGATTGGACGTCGGAGTCAAAATTTTTTGACTGCTCTGTCTGTTTAATAATACAGTTGACCGTAGTTCAAAGTCACTTTTATAAAGCTCAGTATGGACGTTCATTACACTTTTCAAGGGTCATTTTATTTTAAATTTGACTGTCGATGTTCTTTTAAAAAGCGTACTTAAGAAACACTAAAGGCATACAGATTTTGTTTTTTAGTACAAAATATCTTCTTAGATGATACTTGATAATCTTTAAAACCAGTTGTACAGGTTGAGTCATTATTGCCAGCATAGCTCAGCGTTCTTTATTTTAGTAGTTGTTGTAGTTTGTTGAACTCAGAAATCGGTAGACGGAAGTCTACCTGAAACCTTCTTGTTTTGTGCGGAATAACAATGATGGCTTTTATGACTTCTTATTTGGTGCGTTGTTTACCTGCACATCTTTGCCTGCTCATATATGAATAACAAGCATTCGATGGCTTGTTACATTCATTTAATAAATCGCACTTTATGCATGAAGTTTGAGTATTTTTGTAAAAACAACAGAAGTGATAAAGCAATTTTCATCTTAGGTTAGGTTAGATTAGGTGAAACCAGTGCATTTTAGTTAAGAAAATTTACGTTATGTTAGGTCAATCAGTCGAACTGGTTTAAAACAGCACATAATGGTCCTAAAACATTATCTTTCTGGTTTAAATTAATATTTTTTATTAATACTTTAGACTTTGTGTATTTGATATGAAAAAAATATATAAAATATTGAGAAGGAAATCAAGAATTTGTATGTAGAATCTTATTTTAAAAAGTATCCAGTCAGCAGGTAAATGCTAGCTGGGTTAGTATCAAATTTTATTGTCCATCGGATTTATGGACGAAACGAAAAGGTTTTACAGCGAGCTCGAAACGCTCCATTTCTACTACTCGTGTGCCGACTAGTCGAATGAGTAAACTTAATGGTATATTATCATAATGTAAATATTTTGTTGTACAATGATTTACAACATTTAATTATGTGGGATTAGGATTTAAATAGACGTGATTAGAAGCAAGCAGTCAGCCTGCAGCGGATTCGCTGACGTTGAAACTTGAAAGATTATAAGAGCATGAGACAATAATAATGTCTGGGATATTAAGTTCAATCCAGCAGTGCATGTGAATCGAAAAACAAGATTTTCCTAGGTTTATGGTTAATGGTGAATGACTTTTTAACAACATTTGTTATTTCTCACTTTCGTAATTTTCTTGGATTACTTATTAATATAAAAAAATCAGCAATCTCAAAAGATTAATTTTGGTACAATTAACTGTAACGTATCGAGATAAGATGTTAAAAGGTGACTGCTCGTTGTAAAATTAATCTCAACATTTGCTTAAATGCATTAGGTATGTAAATGATCTTGTTATACTTGAATACACTTGAAGTACCAGAAATTGTATAAATGTTGCATCTAGTATTTACATATGTAATTGCATTATGAATGCTAACGGTAGCTCTTTTTCGCGCCAAGCAACTCTTAATAACTAATTCAAAGCTTTTGCGTTTTGTTTTATTTAGACACTATACAGTGAGGTCGTATTGTTTCGAAAGTTTTAGAGAAAATTAACAGTAGAATGTTTTCATTTCAAGCATTTACGTATTTTTTTCATTTGTTTAGGACACATCCGATGCCTATCACTTATTTTTACCATTAACACATAGAGAGTGTGTTTATAGCGTTATCTTTTGAGATCTGCTGAAATGATAACTAAGAAGTTTATCTTTAACTTTTGTAAAGAGACTTTAACTTCCATTTAACGTGAGACTGTTGGATCAGTTTGAAAAGGTGCCCTTGTATTACTTTATATACTTCAGTCACTACAAAAACAGGAAAGATTCTATTGATGCTGTCGGCTCGTATATGGCACATTTAAATCAAAATGGCTTAGATAAATATAACGGCCGAAGTGGTAATTTTTCATAGCGGAGAAAAATTTAAAACATGTTTACGTTTAGATAGGAACTAAAACCGTAGGTTCTGTGTCGATGCCATGTTTGGCACGATAACAATGGTGGAATTCCCCCAGATTCGGCTAAATCCTAGTAGGGTCGACCAAACAATCGTAGTA
Organism: Agrypnus murinus; assembly: GCA_929113105.1. Lineage (NCBI taxonomy): Eukaryota > Metazoa > Arthropoda > Insecta > Coleoptera > Elateridae > Agrypnus > Agrypnus murinus. The sequence continues at coordinate 56,478,562 of OV816031.1, forward strand.
ATCGTTGCCATGAGGTACAAGAGCTGCTTCACCATCCCAACTCCTCGCCTTTTGGATGATATTCAAACAATAATTGGTAAGAAAAAGGTAACTTTAGCGGGCATGTCCAAAAAGGGCCGGATTGGCCTTAATCGACAGGGCTTGAAGAGAGGAGTCGAACGGTGCCGGTTCCAAAATGCGGAAACGCCAAAAAGTTACGTCACTTCTTGCGCGCATGTTAAACTTATGCAAAATTATTTTGATTGAAATTTAATGACGCATTAAATTTAATGATACTCCGCACCTAACCTAAGTTGCAGTGAGTTTTAAAGACTTGTTTTCTACTAACCTAACAATCCTCATTGGCGACTTTGGTGATTATCACTAAACGGTGCAGTGAGTTTCAAAAACTATTTTTCTGTTAACCTAACCTAACCAAACCAAACCTAACACTCCTCCTTGGGTATTTTGGCGAGTATCATCAAACGGTGCAGTGAATTTCAAAAACTCGTTTGCTACTAATCTAACCTAACCTAATCTAAATTAACCTAACCGGGGCATAAAACTCCATCAAAAACACCATTGATTTCAATGTACTATTCACATTTAATGAAAACAATTCTCCCATAAACTTAAAAATAGAGAGCAGAAAGTGGTGTAACTTTGGACGGGGTATTTTTGCACCTTGGGACTCGATGCAGCTCAGCTCGTCAAGCTGCATCCAAATGGCAGGGTGCGTTAAGTTCATTTCTGCTCGCTTAAGTAAATCTCAACCAAAGGGGAAGATTGATAAATATATGGGAACTGGATGATAGGTTGGGAAACAGAAACTCTCAGAAAATCTCAACACATAGTGGGAAAATGTGATGAACCTATCAACTTATAGTGCTTGTCCCAAAAGCAACAAACTAGGTAAAAGTAGAAAAAGGTAAATCTTGATAATACTGAAAACAGAATGAAAGAACATGAAAAAGGGTTATATCGAAGCTACCGCTTTAAGAGGAAACAAAATGGAGAAATTAGCATGTGTCAGTAGTAAAATAGAAGATATAATAAGAAACCAGAAACGTAAGCAAGCAAGATAGTTGCTCTAGTTCCAGATTATATAATAATAATAAGAATAATAATAATACTACAACCCATAACCTAAACCAAGGACCCAGAAGCTATAAGCTTGTGCGGGAGGGAGGGGGCGATTATTATTATTATGTAGGCCCAATGTGCGGCTGCAGCCGACTTATAGATGGAACAGCGCAAATCCCACATTTGTGTTAGAGCTAAGGAAAACTGCAGAAAACCTTAACCAGATCTGCCAGCGCCGGGAGTCGAACCCGGGCCGCTTGGGTGAAAGTCCGGCACGCCAGACATTACACTACCAAGGCTGTTTTATAATATAAGCTCATCGATTAGAGTTGAAAATCAACTCTAAATATATGAATGTCACCGTTAAAGTGATACTTTCAGGGTGAATTTAATATATGTAATGTTAAAAGCTGGCAGCAAATAAACTCTTACAGTATAGTTTAATCTATTTTTGGAAGAGTAATAAAATAATAATCGATTTTACAAAAGAAATACTTATTCTTGAAAAATAATTGGACTTAAAAACTTAATAATTGAGATTAATCGTTCGATGGCGATATGGGCATTCAACTAAGATTATAGTATATTTTGTCTTCGAAATAAACAAAACAATGAACAAAAATTTATGTTTCATTCAGAAATCGAAAGACAGTGCACTTTTAGAACCAGAATTCAGAATTAAACGAAATACACAAGAGTGAGTTTTCTGTTTGAGGCAGGTAAGTGAAAAAAATCATAAAGCAGAAAGGATAAGAAAGTACCAGAAATTCTAGAGCAGGGGGTACCTAGAGAACTGAGCAGTTGAGGTGCAGATTATAGTTATAGAATATAGAACTTTGAAATAGAGAACATAAATAAGGAATACTTTTTTGTGGTTGATTTCATTAATTACAGTAGTGGATGCGATAGCAAAAAGGCTGCATACGGGAGCGAAGGGAGGGAAATTGTATGACTAACTGTTCTATCGAATGAATTTTATCGCTCTACTTAGCTGCAGGAAAACTATCCAATCAACTGTTCAAACCCATGAGTCCACTCTAACAGTAATTTATAGCCTATTACCTTAAAATTTTAAAATAGGCCAACCTCAAAATCCAACCTCAGCTGTGGCTGGACTTGGATTTTTAATGGTTTAGCCACCCCTATCTACCAGATTATATATAGGCTTGGTGTGCCCTCGACAGCGCTTTGTTTTCAAGTCTACGCGTTATAGACCCCCGGTGTGTACCCTTTCAGGTGAAGTTGTCTTGGGAGTGAGAGGCTATGTACCCTTCTCATTCCCCTTAAAGTACAGCTTCTGTTTCCCCTTCGGATCATAGGACCAGGACTAGTCCGAAGTCATAGAATAACCCGAATGGCTTCCTGAACTCAGCACCTGGTGGCTTGCAGTTTCCCACTTGTCCAGATTTACCCTTCTGGATTCGGGATAAACTTCACTTCGATTCTCCTCCTTAGGCTTCGGTCAAGCAGCGGGTTCATAACAGTGACCATATATGACCTTGTCCCAGGTAAGAATTAAATCCACCCACACCGGTACTCATGCTAGCAGAGTTTCCTCCGCAGCGTTTATGAGTAAACGTAGGGAACACTTGCGTGTATCTCTACCACACATTTAGTCCTGGAAGTTATGCGGGGAACCTAGAAGCCTTTAGTAAATAACCGTTACCCAGACAAGCCTGGGATAGGACAGGTCGGACCAGTTCTATGGGCAGGCGCCGTGTGGTCTGCTCCGCTCACCCAGGGAGGGAAATATTAAAATCTGCCAACTGAAGGAAGTGAGTATTAATATTATTCACAAGGTAGCAGCACTTAAATAATAATAGAATCGCTTCAATCACCAAGGTATTTAATGCGCTAACTCTGCATGCATTTTTTGCAAGACTCAGTGGTATGGCTGAGCTGAGGAGGACTATCTCTGGCGCTCACCTTATAAGTAGGATTGATGAAAATACAGAGCGGATATAGACCACACCCCCACCTCCATGTTGGTATAGGCCGGATCTTTCAGGTAGAGTCTTTGGGTTGGGAAATTCTAGAATATCCTAGGCCGACCTAAGACCAAGGCCCGCCACAATCAAGGTTGGACCGGTCGGTTAGTGTAAATCCCTTGGACGGGTGAGCATGTTACTAGCTCCAGCACTAGCCTGGAGAGCTTGTAGGTGGCGGATAAGAAACCTCGCTTCTGCTAGTGTGAACTGACAGCTCTTACAAAAGTGACGCACTAATTGAGCGTATATCAATTCGTTGATCCCTTAGAGGACCGTGGTCATAAGCTTAACGCAAGTGGACCACGTTAAACAAAGCTTGACATTCATGAAAAGACGGTCTACCAGGTATGGAAAATGGGTAGAGTAATAACGAGATGAACCAAGATTTTAACAAAGAAAAGCAGCGACTGGAATAAAGCAAAAAATGTTAACTTAGTGATAGAACGCAATGGAAGAAGCGCAAATCCCTCCACACTTAAGAGTAGAACAAAGAAGATAAGCTGTAAGACGGTTCTTTCAAACTTTATGACCGCACTGTAGAGTTACTGACATGATCAGTTCTAATAAAATCCAACATTTGTTTACTGAAAAACCTGAACGTTCAAGAATTTCCATAATTAAATCTTAAATTGACAAGAAGCTTGTATGCAATATACGGATTCCAAAAAGTTGCCTTACAACCAATTACTAATAATTATTCCATTAATTTTTTTATATGAAGGTAAGTTTACATGTCTTTCTTTTTGTAAAGAAGCAAAAGTATTTTAATCATTTTTCGATTTAGATTTCAACATCAAACTACGAGATAACTCTGAGACTTTTTTTTGTTAATTAATGCAGAATATACACAAAAAAATAATCAGATAATTGGAAAGAATTAATCTCTTTCCAAGACTTACCATAAAACCAGGATTTGAATTTTTCAAATTAGTAAATACCGAACACAATTAAAAATACAAAAACAATAATAAAATAGCCTTTTTAACACATACACAAAAAAGGGATTAGTTCCTTGCGGCTACCAATATAAAAAAATACATCTTCATACCAGACCGACACCATCAAGTCTAGAATTATTCGTTTCGTTTTCAACCATTAAGAGTTCAAATACCCCTTTCATCTAATTAATTTAGCTTAAGTCTCTGGATTATCACAAAGCAAAAATAATTCTAATTAGAGGATGAAGTAAAACTTCAATTGTTTTTGTAATTTCTTCCTTAATTAAACTAATGTAGGAATTAATTTATTCGTTCACTCAATTTGTACATTCTTTCATCTGCTCTAGTTTTAATTTAAGTTTTTTTTGTTTTTTAATTTGTAGTCCTAATGCGAAACCATACGTAGAGAAAAATATTATAAAAAAATGTATATGCATAAAATCTCGTTAGGTTAGTTTATAAAGCTCGTATGAGCTTCCCTCTTTTAATCTGTATATGTAATTTTCCTTGTTACTATTCGTAATATTTACAAAGTTGTATTTATTTAGAACATCCAGGGAATATGGTTGTTTGATTAAAACAGAACGGAAGAAAATAACCCATTTAAATTTATAAATTAGTAGTAATCAATAAACTAATTAGAATATGAGATAGGTTAACAAATATCAATTGGGCTGCATGTGGTAATTTTAGTAATAATCTGTAGAAAGGTGTGGTAAACCTGAAGAAGTCTAATAATTGCGATTGATAAATAACCTGGAGTAATGTTTGCTTATTAATTTATAAAAATAATCAAATGTTAATCAATCAAGCAATCCAGTTTTGCCAATATGGATATCTACATATACATGACAATAATTTATTTATAAGAAATTGTGACTTCCAAGAAATGCTATCCACTATCCCACTGTGGGTGAACGACAACTAATTTTTTTATCTGTCAGTGGGAGTTTAATACACTGGCAGATATTAAGATTTCTATTAATACACGATCAAACAATGAAGTAGATTTTTTGTCTTCTCTCCAATTCGACTTCACAACGGATACCTTAACCTACGGGTGTTGCTAAAAAGCTTTTCTCCACTATGTTTAAAAGGTTGCTAATGTTGTTTATCTTATTTGGAAGAATTGTATTTTAAACTATTTTATTGGTTAATCCATATATGGAAATCGATTGATTCTAGCTTATCAAACAATTAGCACATGCAAACCATTATAACCATAACATGAGTGACACTTTAATTCAACAAAAAGATTATAGGTTAGCTATCAAAAGAATATTTCCAATTGACACTTCAAATACAAGACACAAACTACGTATCAATACCATAGTTTGGCAAGATATCAGAACAAATATAATACGAAAAACCAACAATTACAAAATAACCTATAAAACTAACACCAACACCTTTTCATTTTTATTCAATGCTGAAGAGAGAACACAAGATATCATGAAATCCGTCATTTACGGTTGGAAGTGTTCTTTTTGAAACTCGGTTTATATTGGACAAACACTTAGAAATTTCGTCATAAGATACAACGAACACGTACGCTTTTATAGACATAACCATCCAGAAATATCGAATTATGCAAAACACACTTTGGAACAGAACCACCCAATAACACCTCAAAAAAACATTAAATTCTTACATTTTTGCAACAACAAACACAAATTAGACATTTTAGAAGCTTTTGAAATATACAAACATAAACGCACAGTACCTTTAATGAATGGACAAACTGAGCTTAGTAATTGTCCTTTATTAGAAGTGTTAGATATTTAGTTTTTGTATGTATTATATCTAGTTTTCTATTTTCTGTATTTATTCTTAGCAACGTGTTCGTTTATCAATCTTATCTCCCTTTTATAGTGACATTTAATGTCAAAACAATATTGTCAGGCTAAGAATCTATATTTGTCATTTACATTGTTGTCCGATTTAAATTTATGTTATGTTTTTCTTCACAAAAAGTATACGTAAGTTCTACTGAATCCTTCAGCTGAATCCGGGTCCATTTCACCCTATCAGGTCAGGTTTTTGAAATAACCTCAAAAAGTCTTCACAGCCATCCAAAAATAAAAAACAATGCGGCGCTGGGGGTCAAGCCATTTTTTCTATGTGTTTTTGGTGTCGCCGAAAGCGAATCCGAGTCCATTTCACCCTATTATGTCAGGTTTTCGACATAACCTTAAAAAATCTTATAATCCAAGCCCAATTAATCCGTTATACCTAATGTATTGAACCTCATAATCTCTGAACCCCATAACCATTCGACACTTCACACCTTGACCCCATAACCTTTTTACCCTATAACCATAAATTCCATAAACCACCTTTATAGTGAGGTGGCTTAGAGCTGTATTTCAAGATTACCGTTATCTGGCGGATAAAAGCACCAAATTTGGTATGAAGGTACCTTGAGGTATACTAATAAATGTTAGCTTAAGAGCCCACTGGAATTCCTAAAAATTTTCATGTACAGCATTAAAATCCAAAATGGCCGACAAATACGACAAAATATCACTTTTAACTGTTAATTTTGAATTACAGCTTTAAGTCAACTAAGTACACTACACACCTATCTTAGGCTGTTCTACATATACTGGGTGTCCCAAAATGCTCTTTACATGCAACATCTCCGTTATCTGAAAAGATACAGAAATAAACTAAAAACTATTGTGAATGACTCAAAATGTTTAAGAGATCATGCCAAGTTGATTGATTTTTGAAATTGCACCCTCTGTTTTTCTTCATGGAAATGTATTCTTCACCTCATTTTGCATACGGTAGTAAGTATGCCTTAATTATCTAATGCAGAATGAAGTGAAGAATAAATTTCCATGAAAAAAACAGTGAGTGCAATTTGAAAAATTAATCAACTTGGCATGATCTCTTCAACGTTGGTATGCAACTAGCGTTTAAAGGTGTTTTCTGAAGGATCATTTTGAGTCATTCACAATAGTTTTTGGTTGATTTCTTTATCTTTTCAAATAAGGGAGATATTGCCTGTAAAGAGCATTTTGGGACACCCGGTTTAAAATACAATAAAACATAACCATATCATTTATTAAAGTAATATAAGTCCGAATATAACGCTAATAAGAGTTCTCAATAACAAGAAAATCTTTATAGTTATTCATTCAATAGAATTTAGTATGCAACAGTTATAATAAATTACACTTGCACTTGCAAAGTGGTGAGCAGCTCAGATTGCCTTTCCCACATTTACTGTTTTTGCAGTCTCCTTTGCAGGAACATTTAATCAATTCCCTGCATGATCGGGAAACCTCTGGAATTGTCATCCAAACTTGTACCCATGACTCTGAAACCTTATTCAAAGCAAAATCCTGTGAAGAAAGAATCACTTGCTGTGTTTGTGTGCTGGTCGTCCAGATACCAGTTTGATAAACTGCCCTTCGGGTATGTTGAAGAAGCGCATCCTCAGTCGGTGGAAGTTTGTCCATTGCTCGATTCTTCTGACAGAAAAGCTCCTTTGTTATCTGGTTGATACTGCTGAAAGCAGCGGTTTTATCATATAGAACAGCCAGTCGTTGCAGCTTCTTGAAGTGTTCAGAGTCGGCTTTGAGTCGGTAATTTGAATTTAGTCTGTGAGAAACACTACATAAACAGGAATGAAATCCAAGATGGCCAAGATCTGCAACACAACATCACAAATCCCAATTTTTATGGCATTTGCAGTAGTGGTGCCTCGAAAAGAAAGACATATATGTGCCAGCCTCATATGTGATATTTTGTCGTATTTGTCGGCCATTTTGGATTTTAGTACTGTACATGAAAATTTTTAGAAATTCCAGAGAGCTCCTAGGCTAACATTTATTAGTATACCCTAATGTACCTTCATGCCAAATTTAGTGCTTTTATCCGCCGGGTAATGGTAATTTCACTAAGCCACCTGACTATTACCCAATGTACACCGCGAGGAGGTTGCACGAACGGATTTTGTACATCATATCACCTTTATAAGGGCTGTTTCGAAGGTGAAAAAATGAATAAGTAAATAAATAAATAAATGAAAAAATTATTAATAACAAATGACAGGTAAATAGAATTTTACTCATTCTCTTTTTTGAACTATAACGGGTTCTTTTTTGATGGAATGATCTGTGCAATGGATTCCGTTTGCGATTTCCATCATATCTGTCTGTGTCTCTCTTCAGCATCCAACAGAAATCCGCCATCATATTCTCGTCCCATCTTCCTTGGTAACGGGTTTCCCTTATCTTCATATCTTGGTCCAACCATTCGCCTTGCTCTTTGCTTAAAGTCCCCAAGATTGTCGGGAAATTTATCAAGGTAGGAGTGCAGAAAATGTAATTTCAAATTCATAAGATATCCAAGCGTTCGAAAATCTGTAGTCATTTTCGATTCGTTTGTATTCGGGAGTTTTCGTATTTCCCAAAAAGTTCTGGGCCACTACTTTAAAACTAAGCCAGGCTTTTTTCCAATTGATTCATTTTACTAACGAAGGTAGTATCTCTAAACATAGTTCTGATTTGTGGTCCATCGAATGCGCCTTCTTTCAATTTAGCCTCAGATAGTTTAGAGAATTTTTTACGAGGTATTGGAAATATTGTCCAGTTTTATCAAGAGCTTTTACAAACTGTTTCATTAGTCCAAGCATTATGTGGGGGTCTAGGACAACTCGGCACGGCCAATTCGGCGCTGAAATAATTCGGCGAGGGACACATTCGGCGCCAAACATTACTAATTTGTACTACATTGTATTTTGTCATACAACTCACTCGTTATTGAGCAAGTAAATTCATTTAAATATTTATTAAACTAATAGAGGTGTGGGACGGTCATTTATTGCTATGAGTATCAAAAATTTAATTAGTTAAATAATTTTAATTGCCAAGAACTTTCAATTTGTATCAATTTATTAATATTAAATATTGCACTTACTACAAATTTATTATCAACAAACAAAATAAAATAACTAATACAAAAAACCTACCCTATTAGTAAAACCCAGAGATAAGTTCTTCCTTGAAAATTTTACCAGTCATCTTAATATGATGATTATCTTATGCATTAGTAAAAGATTAGAGAGGGCGAGTAAATAACATACAGGTTTAATAGTCAGGTAATGACTACCAAGAAAAACTCAACCTGATGTAAATGGAATTTGAAAAAAGCAATTGAGCTATAAAGTAAAATTTAACAGAAATACAGTTTGATTAGGTTATTCTGGCGCCGAATTGACACGGCGCCGAATTGTCTGCGCCGAGTTGTCCGCGCCGAATTGTCGGCGCCGAGTCGTCCCATACCGTTATGTGGATAGGAGGAATCAGAATTTTCGATGAATTTATTAAAGACTCATGAATGATGTTACATGTACCAGGTGCGAACTATGATCTTGTTGGCCATTCTTTTTTTATAATGGTTTTCCACGATCTCTACTGTCCCACAAGCACAAATAGCAAGGATGTTGTGAATCCACACTGTTGTCCAAGCAAGATTGTTAATATTTTTAGATCTCCAGAAATCTGCTATTGATGAGTATCGTAGTTTATTTTTTGCAAAAGCACTCCCATATTTTCATACTTTTCCTACATGACAGTAGAGTGGGCTAAAGGAACTGGAGCATTTACATTTGTATTGTGGAGTAAAACAGCATTTATACTTCGCTTAGAAGAATCTATGAATAGTCTCCAAGCTTTAGCATCATAGCAATTTGCTTTCAATTCATTGATAAGACCTTTTACATAAGTGCGAAATACTAGCGATGATTCATCTTTCATGAAGTATTTGAGGAATTGTGATTCTCTATTTCGATAAACAGATACTTTCGTTTTGGGTTCTAAAAGATTTTTTTTCTCTTAAAAAATGAAGCTAATAACTCTGAACCGTCGTTAGGTAAGCCTGAATATCGCACAAGATCATTTAATTCAAACTATGATACCAAGGATGGAACAGATGATTTTTTGGTGATTTTTGGTCTGTCGTCGTCATCATCAATCTCAGATTTAAACTCATTCGCAGACTCTTCATCAATTTCCATCGCTTCGATATCTTCAAGTACACGACCAAACGCAGTTTTGCCACTCTCTTGTGCAGCTAAAATTGGGGTTAATACTGAGGCATTATTAACACTAATGAAAGCAATTTTGTTTTTATTTTTACCGTTGAAACCCGTGATTTGATGCAGAAAAAAGGAAACAGTTTTCTTTACAGCGAAGACGTTTCTAAATCGCTGGTATAGAGTACTTGATATACTCTCTATTCTTATCCCCAGCTTATCAATTTCCAAACCAAAAATTTCCTTAAAAGTTACACGAAGGTGGTCATCGATGTTTCTCCGAAAAGAGCTTATTGGAGCAAACATAACAAAAGACGTTATGATCTGAATCACAGGTATGCGATGGCGAGACGACTTCGCCCTTTTTTCTGGTAGTGTTGAACTCTACATTAGCCAAGTCACCAACCAATGTAGAGCTGCGGTCGCATGATGACGACGCCTGCGGGCTCGCTTTCTCACCCTGACTAGTCGCCGATTCTGGGTATTCGAATGCCTGTCTTCGGATTCGGTTTCAGCGACCCCAAAAACATCTAACAAACATAGTCTCACCCCCAGGTCAACAAGTTGTTTTTGTGTGACCGTGTTACAAATAACGGAAAAAACCAATTGAGTCGTAGTTCGATTCTTCATTGCCTGTATCGGAATTTATAAAATTATTGTCAAATTCTTGCGCAGGAAGTTCATTAAGGATCTATTTGTTAGAGAAAATATTTTCATGTTCTAATTTCTCATAGGTCCACAATTTTCTACTTTTGCAGTCATTAAGAAATTCTAAGTTTTAAAAAACAAAATATAAACGGACAAATATAATATCTAAGGTATTTGTAGATTAAGAGCACTAAATAATATATTGCCGATCGAGGGAGAAAGTTGACGCATGATGCAAAGTGGAAGGTGGCTCTCGAGAGCGGCAATCGCACTGTGCTAGAAATACAAGATTTTCTTTACGACAGCTCGAGTCATAGCATTAAAGAAATATCTATTTTGTATCTATCTGAAAGCAATCAATAGGAAAACCAACCTACGCCGCCTTGGTAAAACAATAAAGATTACGTACCTTTTAGAAACTGTTTTGAGCAAGGAGAAAATATTTTTATGCAAATTGCCTTTAATACAAGGAGAAAAGTAACAATTCTGCTTGTTCCTTATAACTTGTGTTTAACTTTCAATTCTCTAATGGCAAAAAAAAGTTTATTATCAAATGCTTAAGTAGAAACAAATTTTTGATAGGATTTACTGACTTATAAATTTTAATTTTATAAATTTATTATTAGGTATCGGTAATTTGACGAGCTAATATTTTCTCATCTTCTGACGCAATTTCAGAGGCTAGTTTGATATTTTGAATAATTAAAGCAACGACGAAACCAGTATTGATTCCAGACGTTTTATTTGAATTTGATAAAAAATATTTTTAAAACGATTAATGATGATTAATGCAGACTATACATTTCGCGTTATACGACTTCGCGTAAATCAAACCACACAGGTTATACAGTGCATACAAGATCTTTTAGAAGTATCCAGAGTGCTTTGGTTATAGTATACAAAATATAGTGCTACCATCGCTCTTGTATAGTAAAATTGAAATTGTAAACATCTGGAGCTGTTTTTTACATATGTAATTTGTTTTGAGACTCTCTAAGCACGTGTAAGTGTTGTTTAATTAAGTTACCGTCATATCCATCGCCATTGCAAGATCCTTATTATAAGCATTTTCTATAGAATATACACTATACAACCTGCATTCTTGATGCTATATCTCCGAAACTATCAGTCGTAGCTAAATAAAACAAAACCAGATTGTGAGGAATTTTACAAGAAATAAAAAGGTTCTTATGCATTCTTTCAACCAAAATTGAGTTATTTAAAATTTTTGGTGGTGGCGCGAGCACATCTTATTCAGCTCGGGCTCATCAATTTCTTAAACAGTATGTATTCGCCAACATCTATGCCAATTTTCAGTTTCTTCCTATTAATTCTTTCCGTTATTTTTTCATTTAAACCGCTAGATTTTCCAAGATGGCGGCTCCAGTACACTTTATTCAATTCGGAACAAATCGATTTCTTAAACAGTATGTATTCGCAAACATCTATGCCAATTTTCAGCTGCATATTAATGTCTCCGTTATTTTTCATTTAAACCGCCATCTTGGAAAAGATGGCGACTCGGGCACACCTTATTAAACTCAAGGCCCATCCATTTCATAAATAGTAGGTATTCCCCAACATCCATGACAATCTGCAGAGTCATTTTTTCCGTTATTTGCTTAATTTTTTACTAACCTTACTATACTTTTGGCCATAGACCTTTTTATAGTAAATGTATGCCGATGAGTCATATACCGCTGGAAAATACCCACAATTCAACCTTTTAAATGATGTACATGGTGAAACATGGAAGTTTTTTCAACAATGTATATTATCTCAACTTGATTTATATTAATAACTAGGTTTAAGCCCATCTTTAGGACGGACAAAACGTTTTTGGAAGAAATTATTTAACTTATAAGGGAAACATGATTAAAATAAATTATAGAAATTCTTGAAATTGTTGAATTGTGATCGAGAATTTGCAAAATAAATTAAGCTTACTTATCTAACTTAACATTAACTAGCCTCCCAACACCGCACTTTTAATTCTGGACTGAGTAGTTACTTAACTTTATTTAATAAAATAAAAAATAATTGCAATGATTTGTATAAAAAATATTTACTTGTCAACCCAGTAAACCTACCATTCACGATGGTCACTAACGTGTAAAGCCACGATGTACCGAAAAAAATCGCCACCTACAAAGTGCTGTAGTATTTCTAACATGTTAAAGATTAGTATGAGTTAATTTTTTTTTGGAAACTTCAGGTTTTTAATATTCTAGATAAAACAAATGGATTTATTCTGCCTAAACAAAATGATAAATAGAAATGTCTTAAAAAATTTCTGTAAAAAATCGATTAATAATAAACCGGAAGCCAACCCAATAATAAACTGGATTCCCAATTTGCATATTATCACTTCACCTATTCCAAATTTACCTAATAATAAATTTTACCAAATTTACCATTTACCCAACTTTATTAAATTTACAATTTTTTAGTTAGTACAATTATTTTGCTGTTTCTTTAAATGTTAGCTTAAACGTGTTAAAAGTTGACAATTAAAATTAAAGGTGATTAGAGGAATTGAGACACTCGGGTAAATTTGATAAATGGTGTGGCACTGTCAGAACAAGATTAATTAAAAAGATGAAATATTACCTGAAGATCTTGATCGGCTTGAAGTGAAATTTTGAATTTTTAAAATGGCGTAGTGAAATTGTGTCTTGTTCAGCCAACAAACTTGTTGAGAAGAAACTTGCTCTAGTTCCTTTGTAAGATATTCAAACCAGCATCAAGTTAATCGCTGAATTAATAGGGTAATTTACAATTTTCCATAGAATAACTAAAGTTGCTGTATTAATATAATAAACAGGTAAGAACCACAAGATTTGCAACTACGACTTCCACGAGACGTATTCATCTGTCAACCAGAGAAGCTTTTCGAGAAAACTCGGAAGAGCTAGAACGACTTGTAGTAATACTAGTAGTAGTAGTTATGGGGAGACTGAAGTCTAGCAAGTAGGCCTTCATAGGCCCTTTTTGCTAACCCCTTGGCATCCCCCTAACTACCTTCACTATCACCTACTTCAAAAACCTCTTCTCCCCCTATAAACCTGCCCGATTTCCCCATAAAAATTAGGATATCGAGTCCACGCTAAGGAGTGCAACTCTTCCCTTCGATGCATAGCTACATCGAAGGTTTTGAACTTCAGACGCTGGTAAGTTCTCCCAGGTAGCGGTAGGATGTTCCTTCATCTCTCCCACTTCTTAAGCAAATGGGGTCTTCGTCTACTTCTATCAAAAATAGGTGTCTTCTTAGTTAACAATGGCCCGTGAAGATCCCTATCACAAGATTTGCGGTTCTTCGGCTCCTTCCCATTAGTCAAACCGACTTCCTCGAGTCGAATCCCTCTATATGGCCGTTTGCCTGTCGACAGCCTTTTCTTTTCCACTTTTCTTTACTGCTCATATAGGTACACTCCATTAGGGCTGTCGAAATCTGCTGCCTTGTAATACCCAGGAAGGGTTCCGGTCCTACACAGATGCTCTCGACTCCGAGTCTGGCCAGTTCTTCGACCTTCTCGTTACCCTGAACTCCGCTATGCCCTGGAACCCAAACTAGTTCCACCTCTTTCTCCCTTGCCAACTCTGCTAAACCATCCCCGCATTCCAGGACGAGAGCTGATCTCGCCCTGAATAAATAGATTGCCTTTAGGGCAGCTAAGCTATCAGCAGATATAAATTCTCTAGCCTTAATCGGTCATCTGCCTTGATTACGCTGTAAGTTGACAAAAGTAGCTCATTTGCCACCACCTGGAAAATCTTTGCACGGCCAGCACTTATACCTTGATTGCTCCAAGGCACCGCATCGCACATTCTGAGGAGGGTTGCCATGGCCCCCCTCTTTATGCAAGAGTCAAGGCCCGGGAGACCCATTATAACCTCGAGTGCTGTCGTTGGGGTTGATATTGCTCTCGTAATTGCCAGACAGGCTAGCCATTGTATCTTTGCCAGTCTTCCGGAAATGGTAGGTTTTTTACACTAGGCCACCAGACTATTGAGCTGTATTGGACTCTTAGTCTTATTACCAGTGCGTAGAGCCAATACAGAGTTTGAGGATTCATTCCCCAGTTCTTACCCATCGATCGGCGCAGCTAAATAACTTCTACCAATCAGAAATCAAAATTCGCTGCTAATAGACTACACCGACTAAGGTGACTGTTGACAACCATTGAAAAGTTCTTAAAAATTATCTTTTAAACAATAAGTTAAGTGATGATTAAGTGTTGGTAAAACGTCACTTTGGGTTTGAATTCCGAAATACAATAGCGAAATACAATACGTCAATTAGTTTTAACAACTTTTAACGCAAAAATGTCACTATGGCAAGTATGCGATATATATCTATCCTTTTCAGCTTTACTGCTATTCGCTATTTTTCCTTTGCTTACACATGAAAACCCATAGCCAAAGTGAAGTTTTACCAACACTGTATATAATAATATACATTTTAAGGCCTTAATTATTTTTTATTGGATTCGTTGACAAGTGAGTATAATCTAGAGTAGTTGAGTGAAATTAAACTACCTCTTATTAAATCTATGCGAATAGATAGAGATAAAAGAATATTTCCGAACGCAAATGGCGAAAGTATGTTCCCAATGATAATACTTCATATTAAAATATACTGTTGATAATTTGAGAATATAATAGCAATACTAATAACAGATTACAAGGACACGTATTTCGGTAACGATGTTACCTGTTTCACGGCAAAAAACCGTCTACGGTTAACCTATAATAAACCTCTTATTGTTAGTAATTTTATTGATGTTACAATCCCAATTATATTGATGAAAAGTACCGATACTCATTATTTTATTGTGAAACGTCTTGAACTTCAAAATCCAGCTATTTAATAAGAGAAAGTTAAAAAAAGAAAAAAGAAACATAAAATTCATTTATTGTGTTTATATATGCCCTTCACTTCAAAATTATGTAAATTCCAACCATTTCATTGTTTATTTCTGATTATTACCTAAGAGACCCACCCTGCATTATAGCGGCCTCACCTAATAACCTAAAGAATTGTCCGGCGCCAATAAAAATTATAAAAAGTACACAATATTTATTAAATATTCAAGGATTTTAATAAATTTGCATAAAAATAGGACAGAGACCATATATTTTTCATGTAAACAAATCATCGGTGAAAATAAATCCCATAAACCACTTTTGTTGTAGTATGATATTTTATGTATGTGAATGGTTATGGTTTCGGGCATGAATAATAATTATTATATTCTGAATGAATTAATTAAGACTTAATTTCATTCAAGCTTGTCTATCAAAAAAAAAGCCGCAAAGCATCCGTTCGTCAGTCTATTTGCTGCTACATAATAATTTATTATTATGAAATTATTCAGAATTATTATCCATGATGTGAACTAAATGATGCAATAGGTAGTGAGTAATTTCATTATTTTTATTAGTACTACCTAGAGATCGGATTTTTAGGAGTTAGAAATTGCGTTTAGTAGTTAATATACACAGAAAATAAAATTTCTGTAGCAAAATTATAAACTGTCAGCAATATCATTGTAATTAAATTCTTTAAAGCATAATTAAAGTTTAAATAAATTAATTTGTTTATTAGGCCTAATAAATAATTAAGCGACTTTTATTTTATTAGTCTAACTTGGTGAACCTCCATAAACATGAAATAAATAAAAGCAATTAATGAAAAGTTTATAAATACAGTAAATAGATAACTCTAGATAAAATGACGGAAATTGAATTTCTGACACTTCCAGAAATAAAGAATTGCTAAGCTCAATCTGCTTGATCATTAGAAGCATCCTGTGTTAGTATTTATATATCTTGAACGCTTCTATTAAAATGTTTAATTTGTACTTGTTAGGAAAATGTAAGAATTTGAATTGAATTTGAAAAGTTTAGTGTAAAATTCGAACACTAGACCATTCTGAAAAGTGTGTGTTTAGGTCCAATAGATTTAGACTAAATTATCTAATCTGTATGTACCTTCGTGTAGACCATAGAGTCAACTTCAATACAATGTTTAGTGTAAATTTATTACACTCAACAATTATGTCTTTAATCATTTATGGTAACCTTTTTTCACTAAAACAGTCAAATTTCTAATCGTTTCGGAGTAAGATTTTACTCTTGACTTTTGAATTTTTACTCTACATGGGAAAAATATTACCTATATAGAGTGGATTGTTATAAAACTTTTGTATAATTTGTTTCCTATTTAGATTGAAATTTTAGTGAAAATAGTGTACTTTTTAAGGTCAAGGTCAATAATAAAGTAAGTGATGTATTTATTTCTTGCAATGCAAACATACATTAAAAGTATATATTATATACAATTAAAACATAAGAACGTATTGAAATAAATACCAGGTGGGGCAATAGTGTGGGGAAGTCCGATAGCTCCTAAACGGCAACAGCTAGAAAAATCTTTCTAATACGGATGTAAACAGCGGATAGAGGCGCATCTAGAGAAATTACTTTCAAATATACATTTCAAATATGTTGTTGCAGAAAAGTTTGGCACGCTTAAGGTTTTTTTTTTAATAGAATGCCTCAAATATTTTCGCATATTTAACACCTCTCTTGGCAGGTTCATTCATATCTAAAATTTTAGCGCCATCTAATGACCGGTTTAGAAGTTATAATTTTTTTTTCAAAAAAATTGAGTTTTACATTATCCCACTTAACAGTTTACCGCTTTCACGGCCGCAACTGTCAAGACGAATTTAAGTAGGAATTTTGTTGTAGGGGCTTGTAGGGTGCTCTTCTTTAAAAGAAAATGGACCCACCATGTACAGGGTGTTCAAAATTAACTTTTAAATCTAGAGAACTTCAAAGCTAAAATTCACAACTTTTTCAAATGGAACACCCTGTATATTTTGTACCTTTGTGATGCAGAATTAAATCACGAACATTTTTTGTAGGTACGTCCCTATAGCTATCTGTAACCACTTTTGATTTATTGAGAAAAAACTGCAAGAAGTACACAATTAAAAACAATTATTTATTTGTTGTCAAGTGTGTTGGTTGTTTTTGTTCAACAAAACATTAAAGCATCTAGCAATTGTTGTGCACGTATGCAAAACGTACATTTCTCCCAGTTATCGACCATACGAGCTATCGGACTTCCCCACACTATTGCCCCACCCGTTATATACGAGTTCAGTTGGGATACTTCTATTTTGATTAAAGAATACCCCGGAACCTTTACTTTGAAATTGTTTTTCTTGGTTCATGGTATGGTTGTTAATTGTTGCTAGAGTGAACTACTGTTTGTGCTCCATGCCGATTCTCATGAAATTTCTATTAGGAGATTTCCTTGCAGCACTCAGTGAACTCCGCCAAAGTTCAAAATTACTACAGTTATGATGTAATAACTCTTTTGTTCTGCAAATTAGATATAATTATACTTATTGCTTCTACTTACCTAATTTCTTAATATCTCTGTTTGTTGTTTGGAAATAAAACACTGAATGTGAATTATTCATACATCATAAGTAACTTAAATACTAAAATTATAAAATAATACATGTATTAATAAAATGTTTAAAATGTAAAATTGTTTTAAGTTACCTGATATTAATTATTAAAAGAAACTGCGAAGTTTCGCATTCACGCGGCAGTAAAAAGACGTGAATATATTTGCACTCAACAGGTCTCTAGTTATAACTGTTAAAACTTTGCAATTTGGAAATTACTAAAATTAGCGGGAATTTCAAATTTTACAAATCTAAACTTAATGTAGGTGCTATTATTTATGTACAGTTAAGATAGATTGTTGTTCATTACGTTTTAAATTGAACAGCTACATTAAGTTATTGAAAGATTTGTTAAATCTTGAAATTCCTATCAATTTTAGTAACTTTTAAAATTGCTAATCTTTACCCAGTGCTCTAAAAATTGTTCACGGGGCTGATTTTTTACTGTGTATTAAATATAATTATTTTATCTATTTATTGTATTTACCATACCGATGAATACTTCATAACTAATTAAGCCATTAATGATAATTAATTTTAAATTAAAATTTAAATAAATCGCTGAGAAATGCCGAACAAATCAAATTAATTATTTTGTAATTTTTATTTTAAATGTAAATATAAAACTGCATACAGCATCCATATTCGCTTATAAATATGTCAGAGATTATACTTAAGAGAATAATTTAGTCAGTTTCATTGTTCAGTCAAGTTCAAAACGTAACATGTAATTACGATCTTACAACAACCAACGATCACCATGAAGTTGCTTTAAATAATAGTACAAATAAACTTAAATTCAATTTAAATAATAAGCGAAAATTGACGTAAAGAAGATATCACGCAGACTTAAAATACTAAACTCTATTTATGTCTAATTTTGATTTTATTGTCTCTATAAAAAATAACAAGGATAGAAGTTAACGTTCGTAAAGCGATTTTGCTAAAGTGGGGTGAGATTTCAGGTGTAAAGTTATCCAGCTTTGAAAGACAAATGAATACATCCTGTTTGATGTTTAAAGAAACCATTAAAAGGTGTAAGCAAAATTATATTATTAAAGAAAGAAAGAGAACTTCCAGGTTACCAGGTTTGGTGACCAATAAAAGTTTGGAAAGAGATTCTGTTGACGTTCTAAGAACACCCCTCTATGTCGAGAAGAGATGTAGCTAAAATATGCATAATCAGCCCGCTTAGTTCAAAAAACCAAATAACTTAAGGTGCTACCAAAAGCAAAAAACAGTAGGAGTTTAATATCAGTATAATCGTGCGTAACTGTGCAATTGCGACAGTTTTGCAAATTTTTGTTCAGCTGACAGATGCTTCCACCATAATACAGGGTTGCAGTTGTATACTGTAGGTATTAATTAAGAGGTTAGTCATCCAAACTATAGGTTCAAAAAGTTTGTCAAAAAAGTCAGGTTTGGTACGCAATCTCTTCATATGATTAATCTCAGTTTTTTCTACAAACGGTACGATTTGTGTCAGAACAGAAATGATATCTTTAAGAATTTTGGGAAGAACGTCTTCACGAATGTTGCTGCTTGACACAGGCAGAAATACATAATTTTTTTAACGAAGCACATCGATTTTCTTAATATACCAGTTTGGTTTGATGAATCCATAGGGGTGTTATAACGTTTTACCAATAGACCAGAGAATAGTCCAAGATTCTCAAAATTGTTTGTAAAGCAAAATAAGTTATGACTCGTGTATTTATCAAAAGTGATAAAAGTTTTGTAATATTTAAAAATATGACCACTATTATTATTCAAACGATTTTAATTGGTGCACAGTTTTGTGGCTAGGTGAATTGATAACGATCTTTGACAAATTTGAATTTCTATTGTACTGTAATGATCTTGCTATATAAATGATCACCACGTATCATTACATTCATAACTTCCATCAGGAAGGTATTGAAGCATACAGATTGCTATAGCAACATAAAAAATAAAGATTCTATAAGATATACGCTGTTACATTGAACTCAAACTATTTTACAAAAATCTCTTAAAAATAGTGTATCAAAAGGTAAACCGACACCACATAGGCTATAATGGTGACCCCGACGTGACTGACTCACTCCGTATCAGAAGGTTGCATGTTCATATCACGTCGGGGTCATCATTATAGGATATCAACTAGAAACCACCAACACCACATACGCTATTACTACTTACAGTCTCATCTTTAGAAGGCGAAGGAGAAATCTCATCCCGTCGACCGATGCTAGGAGTTTCTAGAGGTTTTGATAAAAAGCCTTTAATCATTTTTTAATCTTATCAATTTTGATGTTTAATAAATGTTATAAGAGGTTAGTTCTAAGCCCAATAGATGACCAGTGAGTTAATGTACTCATGACCTATTAATATTAAACGTACAATCACGTACAACAACATTATGCCCTGCACCTGCACATACGATACATGGCCAACTAAAATCAATGTGGTAAAGACTACTTACGGCCGTTGCAATAATCTTTTTTCTTTTTCTAATTTTTATACGGTAATTACCGTCATCATTATTAACTGCCGTTCTTAATCCTTTTTTAATAATTTGTTTAAAAATGGATAAAGAATTTTGAAAGAGCATTTTGACATTTTTGATGTGTCAAAAGTTCATGATTTTAAAGACAGATCCACAGAATATTTAACGTGCGTCACCTGCAACAGCTTATACGCATGTTCCCTTCAAAAGAGAAGTAATTGAGATACGCTCTATCAGCGAGCACTCGCTATTTGGAGTGCTACCAGTCCACACTGGTGGAAGCGAGGTTAGTACCGGAGCTATAACCGTGCTCACTCGTCGGGTTCCTTCTCCAAAGAGATGGAACCTAGTCCAGCATGCGGACTTCTACCACAACGTGAGTGAGAATCCAACCTCAATGCGGCTGGGCTTGGAGGTTATGCCACCCCGGTCTGCCAAGTTATGGGTATAGTGTTAGAGTCACTACATCTAATTAGTCAGGACAAGTTGGCAAATCCGAGTACTACAAATCGTCGCATATTGATGCAGAGAAGAATGGTCTTTAATAATGGATACTTTAGAATCGCATTTTACGTATTAGATATTTGAACTTTCAGAATAATAATTATGTAAAAAAACATTTTTAGACTAAACGTAGATTTGATTGAATTAAATCAATACAGATAAAAATAATGAACAATTCGTAGTACAAGTACAATAGGTACTCTATACACAAAGATAATGAATGCAATGGTCGTATACGGGGTATTTTACAGAGTGCGCAGTTGCGCACCAAGCTTGACCAATGCATTTTTGATGGCATTTGTAATAAAAAAACTTAATAAGGGTTTTGATTAGAGAAATTTAAAATTTTTAGTAATTTTGATCGACGTTTTTAGAAAAGTACGTATAAACTTATAAATGTGGTTATGATGATATTATTAATAATTGTAAGTACCAGCTTTGAAATTTGAGAGCCAGACTAAATAATTTATCTGTTTATGCTGCATAATACTAAAAATGTAGACTGAAATAAAGTCAAGGTCTAATAACGGCTTTAAACTAAATCTGATTTATAAGAGAATATCTGAATATCTTATTTGATTTTTAAAGAGAACATTTGATTTCGTATTAAGGTAAGTCAATTAGATTAAAGGTTGATTTTTATTAGTGTGGGCGGCTTTAGTTGATTTAGCTTTATGAATCTTTCATGACACTAAGAATGCTTACGTCGTTGATGTCATCGTTTACAAAGACCTGACCTTAACCAATACTCCTTTTCTTAACGCGGCATCTCGGAATTATCATTTGACTGACTGACTTCATAAAATTGTATTGTAAATAAGACATGATCAGGTTGCAGGTTGCAAAATCAGCAACGTAAACATAACAAATCATAAAACGTCTTGTTTTCAAAAACATAACACGCCCTACTGTGTGTGCTAGATACGTTATACCCTTCTTTATTTGTATTTTTTTCGAAAACTATGTTTCTGAGAAAACAATGTTATAAGGATTTGTTGTTTGTCTTATCGATGTCTACTTGCCACGTTTGATGTTTTATGATTATAAGACACCCTGTATAGTGTTAACTACATTTATTTTAGTTGGACATGATACGGTACTTCTACTAATCAATACTAGAGTTAACATCGAAACATATTTCTGATTTTTGGCAGCAAACTTAAATTTAAAGATATAAAATTGTTATACAGTAGTAAATTGGGTTATTATTTTTTAAGACTGAAATAATACTTTATGTAGCGAGTCTACAAGTTGCAGGCGAGGCTACAACTACAAATACAAATACTGCCTGTTGAAAAGTGTTAAATTAAATTTTCAAATTGGTTAGAAAATATTTTCTGTTAGAATAAAAACTTTGTGCTCGAATACGATGGATTGAATTTTTAAAGAGTTTGTGCTATTAATAAGATAAATGGTGATAAATTATAAGAAATCAAAACCAAAATGGTCAGAATTGCCTGTAAGCATTTATAGGGTGATTCAAATATATGTGAACTTCTTATTATAATTTTTTATTTCTAAGACAATGGGTTCGCTCAAAAAATAATTCTAAACCATATTACATACGTGCAATTTTGAAACATTTTTGAAAATCTGTATATTATACAGGGTAAAAGTGATAGAAAAAGTGCCTTTCTTTAAATGTAACACTCTTTATATTTTTTCACTAGTTAAAATCCTCAATATTTTCGGATTTCAAATGTATATTTATATAGATATGTAGTATCTACCAGAAACTTGGATCAATATGGATTTTCTTTAATATTCTGCTTGGAAAATACTTTGTGAGGCAATCATTTTGCTTCTAAAAATGCTTGAAATAAACCATGTCAAAGTTGACAGGTGACATTATATGTCTATTAAATTCGCCATTGTTTTTTATTTATTTACTTTTGGGCAAGGAATCAGGATGGCGGAGCATCCTTCGTACCTCATGGCACCGATTGCTGTGATCTAATGACCCTATTAGAAATTAGGCAAATCTGGGAGAAGTCTACCTCCATTACGGATTTTTAACGTGCCAAACATCGCATTGATACGGCACCTACTGTTTTACTTCCTATCCGAGAAGAAGGCATGTTTTTTAATTTTTTCCGCTATGAAAAATTACCAGCTCGGCCGGGGATCGAACCTGCGACCCTAGGATTATGAAGCAAACATGCAAACCACTAATCCACCGAGACTGGCTCATTGTTTTTTAAAATCGGAGAAAAGACTAATAAGGGTTAACATATCAGTAGTGTTATGGCTAAACATGTTATCTGCTATTTTTGTGTACAGGAGAAGCAAAAACAGTTTTGTATTAGTATGTATCAATATAGTACATAGTGATTTTCAACAGGAATTTTTCAAAAGTAACTAAAGTAAAAGTAAGTAAACCCTTTCATCAACTTAAAGTGTACTTTGCTTGTGGCTATTTAATACCAAAAAGTGCAATTTGAAAAAAAGGCAGATAGCATGTTTTCCCATAACACTACTGAAATATTTGAATCACTCTGTGCATAGTTGGAAATTCTGTTCGCCAAAAGATTTGTAGGTTGCTAGCCTTATTATTAAGAATAATTATTTATAGACACTGAAATGAGGCAAGTGAATTAATCAAGGAATCTTACGTTCGGGAGTTTGTGCACTTAAGATGTTCAGTCGAAATAATAATTACTCCTTGATATGTAACGTATGAGACTTGAGTTTTGGGAAAAAAATCAATCAATCAAAATAGGGATATTTTATTTAAACTTAAATATTAATGTCTAATTTTACATCTTTTAATAACATGAAAACTAATCAACAAAACAGTTAGCGGGCTATGGTCCCCAATGGCAAGCAATTTGGCTAAGACTTGTCTCATCTTCCTTTGGACGATGTTCGGGTCCACTTTTAGAATTTTTCTAAAAATTGGTGCTCGCAATTGCGGTTTATTTTGGGTCTCCCAACCGTTTTCATAAACCTTTCAACACAATAATGACTAGAAATTGTCCGAGTTTGCAGGACATTTGTGAGGGTTATCTTCTCTCGTTACATAATTGACATTATTCTGCTCTAACCAATCCTGAGTTCTCCTGGCATAATAGCACGAAGCGCGATCAAGCCAAAATATAGTCGTCGTTCTGATGATGGATATTTATAAAATTAAGCATTTTCGGTAAACATCTTTGGGTATAAAGCTCAGCATTTTTTCAATATTTCAAAATCAGAGCTGTGTAAAATCCGTCGTTACCTTTCATTTCAAAACGTGACACAGTGAAATATTTCTCATCATCTATTTTAATCACACGGTTCCTCACAAAATGCCTTAGCCTTAGAGCTCTGCAATATCAAGGTATTCAAGGTATTCTTTCGAGCTGTGACTGGGTGTATTTAGGACACTTTTTCTTTTTCGATAATGTACATCATTTCTGAACAAAATTCTCTAGACGGTCTTGTATGAGATCTCAAAACGGCGACCCGGCTTTCGTCTAGAGATTCCCATTCTGTTTCGAGCCGATTGTACCAGTCTATTAATCCTGTTTTGTGACAAAACATGAGGTCTTCCAATTTTCGGCAAAATAGTGCAAGGTATATCCTCTTCACATTCCCTTATTGTCCTATAAATCGTTGCCTGGCCAATAATTTTGATCTCTAAACAAGTTAGCAATTTCACTTTTGGGCAACCGTCCACTAAGCGATAGATGTTTACTGGGCTCATGGTAAGTAGATCAGAAATCAAAATCGGGTAGAAACTTTTGAAAATGCTATAATGTCTGTACGTTTGTTACTTCCATTTGATGAAATCCCAGGTACTTCTTCAAATACATTGTATCCCTTTTTTCGAAAAGCATCGGCAATCATTGTTCTGACATTATGATGACGTGCATTACGTAAATTATCGCTGTATGAGCATGATCCCAAGACATGTGCAAGTGTTTCTGTCTCTCTGTGGCAATGCCTACAGAGGTTTGTGTCAAAGGATCTGCCAGGAACAGCTTTTACGCAGCAAACATTTGCGGTCATCTTTAATGCCTCTTTCCATTGACTTTCCGATAACCCTTTATGGTCGCGAATCCATTTATTAGCAGAAGTGTATTCTTGGTAGAGCGCCACTCCTTTACCTTTATGAGGTAGCTGTGACCATTTTTCGAATTCTTTTTGACGTAAATGTTGTCTAATACCTACTGATTTAGGGAAATTACTTCCAGTAGTTTCTGTAAAGTTTTTTAAATCTAAATGTATCAAACAATCAGTAACTTCTTTAAATAGATCACGTTTGTGCATAAGGTGAACATTATTCGCGTAATGCAAAATTCTGCAAGAGTTTATGTGCTGCAGATAGATCTCCCAATGAACATTAAATAATGCCAGTCCTTTATACTTGTTATCTGTATATAACATACTGTCCGGTGTGTCAGCTGGTATCTGAAGAATTTCTTTGGTTGCGCTCCTAATCATTTTATTTGCTGCAGATATAAACGAAATCGGGTATTTTGTTGTAGGAATGGTTAAAAACTCATAAATTAAGGTTGGTGATATTGAAGAACGTAAGATAGTAAATTTCTGATAGCTATTTAGTAATGGCGAGGAGGTGAGACGATCTATTTTGTTATACAGTTCTGATAATGTAGACTTAGCATTAAATACGATGTCGTTGTTAAAAGATACACCAAGATAGCGCACAGTTTGATCTTTTGCTAGAAGGGATATTGGGATATTGTAGTTTGAGTGTATATCTTGCCTTTCATGTTTGAGAAAACCGTTTTCTATAGTAAGTTCTATGCATTTATTATAATTTATATTAACCCCAATCTCCTCAAACCTTTGTGCTATGATGTCAGTGAGATGTATTGCAGAGCTGCGATTATTTGCAATAAGGACGATGTCATCGGCAAATCCTAATATTGTTAAAGGAGGAAGATTCGGGTCTAACTGAAAACCGTATTGATTAGCAATTGATTCCTCACTTAATTCTTCGAAGATATGATCAGTTGCTAAATTGTAGAGAAGCGGCGAGAGAGGTGAACCTTGCATTACCCCTTTTGTAATTTTTATTGACGTGGTACTTTCCAAATTTGCTTTAATTTGTGTAAAGTTATTAATCTGAAGATTAAATACGGCACTACAAAGTTTATCACGGATACCTAAAGAAAGCAATGTTTTGTGTAAATGCCCATGCCCAATATTGTCAAAAGCTTTTGTTATGTCTATAAACATTAGTGTTGTTGTACCTTTCTTCTGCTTAACATTATCGAACACAGATTTAACTAATGAAGTATTAATGATAGTACCTGGAGTGAAAGTAAATCCTCTTTGGTTTTTGTTGATTGACACATAATTACGAAGTCTTTTCTCAAAAATACGTTCTATTAACCTTCGTACTACTGAACAGATAGTGATCGATCTCCAATTAGAAAGATCTTTCTCATCTCCTTTCTTAAATATTAAAACTGTGGTTGCACGTTTAAAGCAAGAGGGTACAATACCAGTTTGTAGAATTCTTGAAGCAATCTTAGCAATTGCTTGATACGCCAGATCGTCTATTAAAGCTCTTACTAAAACATAGTCAGGACCAGGGGATGTATCAACGGCATTCTTCGAATCGCTGCTGTTACTTCTTCTTTGGAAATGGAAGTATCGAAAGTTTATAAATATATTAAAGAGAAAAACAGTCTATACAAAAGAAAATACAAAATATATAAACAAAAAGAAATAAAATTTTACCGCTAAAAGTTTCTGTAACTTTGTAAAAACTTGCCGCTGCGACTAGGATATAACACTTTTTTAAGTAATATCCTAAGAATCCGGTCTCTACTAATACGACAGATTGTATATTTTTAATGAAAATTCATTTCCTAAGATACAAAGATGATCTAACAAATTAATCTTGTACAGAATTCGTAGTAGTTTGTTGTCATACACAAAGATGATATCATGAAATTGTAGCAGAATTTGTTGTTGAAATATTTAATAATAAAATTAATGTCGTGCCTAATTTTGTTAGGAGCAAGTACAAGTTGGACAGTACATTCTAAATATGGTATGAAGGTATGCAGTTAGCAAGAAGTTTAGACAGCTTCAAGTTGCATTAATTAATTAGTTGTAAATGCGTACAGAAACATGAAATGACATAACAAACTGTACAACATTAAAGCTTATCAGGCTAAGTTGATAGGTAACTAGTGGTTAACCAACCAACGGTTAGCATACTTGATAATGAATTCCCAACCATATGCATTGGTTGGGAATTTTAAGAAAGACTTTCTTTTTTTAAATCTTTATAAATAGGTTGTATTTACTCATTGTCGGATTATTTAATAACAAGAGATAATAAAATTTGTTTCTACTAAATCTTCAAAATGATTTTAAGTTGTATCTACGACATTTAATATAATTAAAATTGTTCCGTGAATAAACTGTGCGTTATTATTGTAAAATTTTAATGAAGTCTGGAAACGTCAATTTACGCTTGTATTAAAATGATTGAAATATGAAAGAAAATTGTAGTGACTTCAAATTAGTGATGCATAATACATTAACATTTACAGTTACTATATTTGTTATCTCAGACATACAGCGCTATTAAATTAAATTGCAATATGTGGAATTTCCCTACGTTGCATTTGAAAATAATCGAATCAAAGCATTATGCACAAACAGCTTTTTATTAGTTTTGTGGTGCCCTACGGGATCAAAGGTTGCCTGTAATACTTTTGATCCTCCGCCTCCTCGAAGTCCCATAGTAAGGGAAGTTCTTTATACACAAATATTGAAAAATCCGCGTGAATTTAATCCGGATTGAATAAGGAAAAATGAGCTCTTTTGTACCTCAATGAGGATAAGTGGTTTCCAAAAGTGCTAAAACTTGACTTTGAAGGGTCTCTGCATGCTAAAGAATGACCCCCTGAAGTCTTGCAACTGTACAAAGTGTCAACAAAATCGGTAACATTGACGTGTCAAAATGTGATAAAATCTTTCCTATTTCAGAAACAGTTACCTTTTCTATTTAATTTCAATCAATTACTCATCTTAGATAAGCGATGTTCAAAGTAAATATGTTCACAAAAATTACAAAAAAGAGCTGTAGAGTTTTTAGAGGAAACCAGAGGGAACCCTACCAATTCTGTCATTTTGCTACTCAGAATTTGATAGTAGGCTTTTAGTTTGAAAGTTAACGTTTTTCGATGAGAAACAAGACAAATTACCCTTTTTCGTTTGACAAATGGCATAGCGTGTAAGTCTTTATAGTATACTGACTCGTAAACATCTGTTTACTGAGCTCGTCTCTAGGAGCAAAGATTCTTTTTACGGGCTGGTCCGTTATGAAGTTCGTCTTAGTTATTTAGGTTATAGGTCCTGGAAATGGAATTTTACAGTCGAGCAAGATGTTACGCACAAGGCGACGAAGGAGCCCAGTCCGGAACATCGAAATGAGACTGTAAGTACATTTCCAGGACATATCGTCGCCGTTATTGCATACTGGCGTAACTAATTTTTAGCAACTTTACAGGAGCGCGCTTTAAATGCTTGTAAAAATTTTATTACAGGTGACATGATGAATTCTCTGAAATGTTATATATATATATATAGCAACATTGCTAGTTACAACATTTCAGAGAATTAAGTTCATATCATCGGTAATAAAGTTTTTATAAGCATTTAAACCGCGCTTCTGTAAGTTGCTAAAAAATAGTTACGCCAGTATGCATTAAGGACGACGATATGACGTAATGAGTTTTATTTCATACTGCAATTATTGGATTATTGGTTTAATTTAAAACAAAATTATATGAAATACATTTCCGAATTTAAAATATGGACATCTATGAAGAATGAGGTCTATGGCAGCTATTAGTCTAATTCAAAACATAGAACGAGTGTCCATGGTGACTGAATACTAAAGCTTTGTTCAGTTGATTTATCTTATTTGAGTCCGGTAAAAAATTTTATTTCATACTGTCCGGTAAAAGGGTATTTACCGGACTCATTTGAGTCCGGTAAATGAATTATTACGTTACAAGGCCGGTAAAAAATTTTACCGGACTGAAAATCCAATTTGAGTCCGGTAAAAAATTTTACCGGACTGAAAATCTAATTTGAGTCCGGTAAAAAATTTTACCGGACTGAAAATTTTAAATGCATTTTTTTAAAAAATGAACAATGTGAGGCAGTATGAAATAAAACGCCTTACGTCATACTTCCGGTAAACCATTACAGTAGCTCGTTTCAACATTCGAGACTCGGCTCCTTCGTCGCCTCGTCCCGAAACGTTTTCAACTCGCTACTGTAAACTTGGGTTTACCGGACTTATAACGTAATATACTATAACAGTCATAGTAACCGGTCGTAAAATCGCATTTTCCGGACTGTAATCTCTACCGTAAACGTAGATAATACGATACAGTATGAAATAAAAATTATTACGGGCTCTTTATCGTCAATACCATACATATTTATTTAAAACATTCATATTATATCTAACGTTATGTGTTGTATTGCTTCAGTAAATGAAAGAATTATATATAAAAGATTTACGAGTCAGTATACCACAAAACGTTGTACAATACTTGACCGTTACACGAACCATACGTGCTCGCTATCGCTCGTTCATTAGGTATCGTGCTTGCACGTAAGGTTCTAAGTAACGGTCTTGTAATGCAAATAACCTTTTCGCATGCTCCAAGCAAATAACAGTAATTTTTATTGTTTCGGTAAGGCGATCCCAAGCAGCATTTTTAGTCACCGCTACGTACCAGCAACCACCGGTGGAACTATAAAGTCTTTGCCGTTAGTCACAAGAACGTAATTGCTACGGTATTGTTACGTGTCTGGAACCAAAAAGGGGAACAATGCTCGGGTAGCAGATACGTTGCAGTAACCTCTTCGGAACTTGTCCAACTACCTTTAGGCTCCGTAGTGGGGACGTGGCGGCGTAGTAATTACTATTTTCGTGGAACCTTTTTTCTCTTTGACACATCGTGTCGCGTAGTTGTTCTCTCTTACTCTTGCAACTTAACAAATATTCTTTCACTTTCTCTACTAATGTTACGTTCGTGTCACAAAACGGATTACTATTTAATTTGTAATACATACGTACAATAATACATAAAGAGATAAAATGTTTCGTTATTTTGTCAATCTAGTATACCAAAATTATAAATGATGATAGATCGATTTTTTTAATAATAAATGTCTTGAATAAAATATGACAAAAATACTTATAAATTGATAAACATGATAGAAACCATTTTATTTTATTCCTAAGGCACAATTTGGTATCGTTTTGTTATCTTTATTGAGAGTTATAGTAAAACACTTTTTAACAATGGCAACAAATTGCGAATTGATTAATAGCCTTCAACATTTTACAAGTAAATATGGACTAGTTTTGTAAAAAGTCACTTTAAAGTAAAATTAACTGTAAAATATGTGTCTAAAGTTTGTGTCACTTTATAAACAGTAACAGGAACTAAACAAATTCTACTTCTAGGTTGTTGCTACCACGAAGTATAAAAAAAAAGTTAAAAATTTCAGGAACTTTCAAGTGACTCTTACTATAAAACGACGTCAACGTTTCCGTAGCCACTTTCTAGCTCCTAATGCCACTGCAAAATTCCCATTGGAACTTAACCTCAAATTTAAACGTCAATCGTAAACAAAAAACCATTATTTATATACTGATTGCTACTTAATAATAATTATTATTTAATTATGGCTTATTTTAAAGTTGTAGCGACGAAAGACAAAAAGAGGAATATATTTCACCCTTGTCTACTACATGATGGTTTACCACTGATCTCATCCCTATTTTTTCTATTTTGTATTGTAAACAGTTGATTTTGTTTCCACTGATTGAAAATTTTTCTTTTTTCTTATTGCATTTGCCTTTGACATTTTTATTAAAAACTTGCAAAACTACTACCACTGCAAAAACACTATTAACCTCCAAATTCCAAAACTAACCTACAGGAGATATGCCTCTTCAGATGTTACTGTCACTTCATTGTAATTTTTAATAGTAACTGGAACTTTCTAGTAATTCTGATGCAAAATAAGTAGTGAAAATTACTTTCAAGTGATTCTTCTGGGTAGCATAAACGTAAGTTTTACTTTCAATACTACTGTATAGTTCAGTTACTTTAAAGGTTAAGCAATGGTTTGAAGCAATCATTTGAAGTTGCAACAACATTAAAGTAATTATACTAAGTAGCAATACCGTTCCACATACTTTAAAAAGCTACTTAGAAGTAATGGAACTACATAGTTCTAATAAATAGTAGAAGTAACTACATAATTACTAAAATATTCCAAATTGAAGTAATTAAACCTATTAAGTCATAAATTTAGTTGTAGTTACGTAACAGCTACTCAATCAAAGTTCCGATCTCAGTTACCGCTACTTAGATGCTGCTTGGGATGTCAATGTAGCCTGAGTGTAATAGTGATTGTTTTTTACTGCTTTCAGTTACATATAAAATTTATTGCTACCTATTTCTTTAATTTTCTTGCAGACATAGAAAAGATCTAACATGTCTAATTTTAGAATTAGAATAAGATATTTTAGAAGCTTTGGAGATATACAAACGAAAACTCAGGTACCTTTAATGAACAGATTGAGCTCGGTAATTCTCCGTTATTGGAAATGTTAGATATTTAGTTTCTGCTTATTCTTCTTCTTCATCTCTGTTGTACAGTATTGCCGTTTATACCTTTTTATTGCCTCCTATACTTGTGTTTGGGGACTTACAGCTTAAGATGCACTCCGAACCACTCCAAGTGCATAGTACTTGGATTTTTTTATTAATTTTAGGGAAAGTTTTTCGGAAAAGTATACCTCGGTGGTTGTTCGTTACCTTCCGAGGGAGAAGCGATTTTTAAAAATGCGGTGATATATTGGCCGAGGTTCGAATCCCTTGGTCGCATTCAACTAACCACGATCGCTCTCTTTCCTACTCTTTTTATCTAGTCATCTATTTATTGTATTTATCTTAGCGATGTGTTTGTTTATATTTATATTACCTTTGATAATGACAGCTTAGTCTAAACAATTGTCAAGTCTCGTAAATCTACAGTTTTCAGAGATCCAGTTACTCATTGTGAACTTAAAAGACTTGTTAATATTTCTTAATACAATTTTTACGTACCATACTTTCATTCTAAAAGGCAGCCTTTGATTCATAGGATATCAAGATAATACATAGTTATTTGTATATATAGGTTGCAAAATGATTTCGCGAGGTATACACAACGTTGTTTTTGTATTCGTTTTATCAGATACATAACGTGAAAACTGTATATAATCAGGACCAGGGATTTGGTTGCCGATTACGTGGTAGAGCGCACAATTCAAGTCGCTCGCAACTCCATGTACGCGACTACAGGAAACTGTGTGCTCGGCCACATACCTGTCAACCAAATGACTCGTCCTGTATATAATTAAATATATAAACCTTACACGTTGTATACCTAATCCGGCATCAGTCAAAGTTAAACTCAAAACTTAAAAAAAAAATTAATGTTTTGTATTATTGAATACTGTCTTCGACGCAAAAAATAACTATTTACGTAATAAGCTCCAAGTGTGTGTGACGTGCAATATTTTCCCTACGGACATCATAGACGTAAATATATAATACTTCTAATGGAATAACTTTTTTTAACTTAAATTTTAATTAATGTCAGTACCTACAATGGAGATCGGTAAAGTGTAGCTTTTACATATAACTTTTCCGGTCTAGTCTGGTAAAGATCTATTTTTCTGCTTTAAAAAATGATTAGAAACAACTAATTTTCTGGTCGGGTGCAGGATTAATAAGTTCGGGGAGGGTAAGTCGGGTCAATGGGTGACTGGGTAAGCCGGGGAGGGGGTAAGTCGGGAAGGGGTAAATTCGGTAGGTGAAGGTAAAGTTGTTGAGGTCAAGTCGGGGGCGGATTTACTCTGGTGGTCGGATAAGGTATGTTGGGGGTGTTTGTTCCAAGACGGACGACCAGGACGTACTTCATCTGTCCATTAAGCTATTCAATATTCTTAAAATAATATGAGCTCATTAGAGCAGGTTAGCGGAGGGCAAATAGTATTAATTGATTTATAAGAAGGTAAACTTTAATTTGTAATTCAAATATTCGGTACGCACATAGAACGGGGTTAAAACTAGTTATTACTAAATTTCTCTAAAATAAATCATTATTTCGCTGTCGTTACTAATAGAAATGGTTGCGAAAACGAATTTCACGGCGACAGTTGCGTCCATAGCTGTTAATCTTTTGAACCGTTTGCACAAAATAGTTATTTACGTCACTACTCTGGAAAGTGATATTTAATTGAGGGATGGGAAAATTCCAGGATAAAGCACAGACAAGTCCTGAAAGCCTGTCCTTTCTGTGAGTCGGTACTTTCCGGACAATATTTTTTCAGCAGCCGAATTTTTAATAACTCAAAAGAAGTACAACAAAAGCAACGATTTAAATTTGCTTTATTTCGAAATAACTATTAATAGTAATTTAAAAGTTGCTAGGTAACGCGCTAAACATCTGACTTGATCTTGATCTTGTGAGGTAGTTACAACAAACTAAAATGTTTTTAATTTACCGGACTGAGTTAATTTATACCGATAGAACTGATTTTCTGGACGAACGCCGAAAAAACCATTTTTTTTTGTTTCGGACTTCTGTACATGAATGATGTCTGAGTAAACTTAGCTATAAAGTAATCCAATAGATTAGCCATTAACTTTAACACTTATTGTTAGTTTACTTAGTTCAAATCGTTGAAGTTAAGTTATGGATAATCCTATAAGAATCTAATTCCATTGGGAAGTAACTAACTATCATTAATTAGTACATAATTATGTCATAGAATTAAATGTAATTAATTAGGAACAAGTAACATATCAGGGCCATAGCCTAACAGGTCTAATATAAACATACAAATGCCTTTGATTGGTTTTGCGCTATACTCTTAGTTGGGTGAAACAAGCAGTATATGCTTGAGCTAAGCAAAGAGACTGGAGAAGTGCAATGGGTGAGTCTGGTGGGCGTGGTTTTATATTATTGGGCGTGGTAGATTTGTTTATTAGTATGGTAGCCCTTTTATAGAATCTACATATTTATGGCTGATCTAAGTCAGAACTAAAGAAGTGCAATGGGTGCGTCTGGCGTGCGTGGCTTCATATTG
Source organism: Agrypnus murinus (assembly GCA_929113105.1). NCBI lineage: Eukaryota > Metazoa > Arthropoda > Insecta > Coleoptera > Elateridae > Agrypnus > Agrypnus murinus. The sequence continues at coordinate 56,512,864 of OV816031.1, forward strand.
ATGGGCGTCGCATAATTGTTTGTCCGTGTGTTTGTTTTGTAAACAAATATGTAGATAGAATCTACATATATACATGTAGTTGCAGTAAGCAAGGACCGGTGAAGTGCAATGGGCGGGTCTGGGAGGCGTGGTTTCATGTTAGTGGGCGTGATAAGTAATCTAGAATTCTCAATGGAAGTGAATAATTAGTATAAGAGAAAAAAATTCTTTTAACTTGTCATAGATTTTTTAATTTTCACTTAGTGAATTTGTTTTGTGAAATAAAAGTGTTGTGAAGACCCGAACTAAAAGTTACTGGTACATGTTGAGAGAGCAATTAATGTTAAGTTACGGAAATTAGCTTTATCTGTTTTATAAATCCTTTATTTCTAATCATATTTCCTTTTTACACGTTAAATAAATGTTGAAATTCCTTCCATCATAAACCTAATAATTAAATAAAAACTAAATAAGTAAGTTACTTATGCCCTTAACGACTACATTCTTTAAGATTTAAATTAACAGTAACTTATTGTGATGTTCCACAGTATATCGAACTATGTTATTTCCTTCAAATACTGACTGCTTCATTTTTTCTATAATAAAATGAATGACAATATAAAATTCCTTTAATAAACCAAAGACTGCAGTTCGATGTACTACTTTGTTTTTTCTCGTTGCATTTATACATTAACTTGCAACCTGATCTGTTTTTACAGAGAACATCACTAATTATATTACAATTTGCAAAAATAAGTCGTATGTTCATTTAAGATTTTAAAATTGTTGCTTCTTTTGGTATATCATACACAAAACGCCAAAGTTTTAATTATTCGATTGGTAACTAAAGAATTAATATTTAGCGTCATATAGCCGTTAGTGCCCGATAAAGAACCAATGAAATTTTGAACCTCAATCATGTACATTTCAATTTTTGAAACTTTAAAGCTGTAAAGTCCTCAAATTCTTAAGTTTTTAAAACCTTAGTTATAAAAATTGTTAAGTTTGATAGTTTAAAGTATGAGAACTCTTTATTCTTAAATTTTTAAAATTGACAAAAGGTGTAAGACTCTTAGCTCTTTGAAACTTACAAATTCTCAAATGTTCTATGAAATTTAGATTCTGAAACTAAAATACTCTAATTTTTGTATCGTAATTTGCAAAACTAAGGAATTTTAGAGTTTTAGATTTTTCTGAAACTTTGAATCTGGTGCTCTAAAACTTCTACTTTGAAAGAATATTTATACTTTGAAATTCTATAGATTCTTGTTCTGTAGGAATCTGGAAATGAACCTGTAGAAATATTGGACTGCTGCTGGAATTTTGGAATTTAAAAATTCTTAAAATTTCGAAGGTTAGTAATTTTGAAACTTCAAAGGGTTGTGTTATGTATACAGGGTGTTCCATAAATATACCGACAAACTTTTAGGGGTGGTAGAGGACATTAAAACAAACATTTTTTGCTTTATAAACATATGTCCGAAAACGCTTCGTTTTTGAGAAATAATCGTTGAACCATAGAATAAATAGTTATGTAGTAGGTAAGTTTATGCTTAAAATCCAGTTACCATTAATAACAATTATCGATGGACATGTCATTGTGATAAATTAATTTGTCATTGTGAGTAGTCCTGTCAAGTAGTTTATTGTGATAAAACTTGTGTCAATTGTTAATTTAAAAGTTTTATTTAAAATGGATTTTTTTGTACTAATCTCAACACCCTGTATCTCGAAAACAAAGCGTTTTCGAACATATGTTTATATAGCAATAAATGTTTGTTTTGATGTCCCCTACCACCCCTAAAAGTTTGTCGGTATATTTATGGAACACCCTGTATAATCAGATGCCCTTGTTCAGTATCTTCTTTTGTATTCTATTTAATATATTTAGGTATGCAATATTGATACCGAGATAGGCTTTTAAAGATGTCATTTTTAATCATATGTCATAAGTCGTATGTGTAAGTATTTATGTGTGTCTTAAAATATTTATCGATTTGAGACCAATCGAACTTTGCATTATAATTTTTTGAATTCATTTTTCACCAGCAAAAATACATTAATATGACCCTGTATTAAGTAGTCTGAATAATAGTAAGTAATCGTAATAGAAATCTGTTAAAGAAATTAATTTTTTTATTGAGAGTAAACATGTTTTATTGAAAGAGATAAAAATATTAAATGCGAAAGACAAATAACAAATATTGTCTAATTATCATTGCTGAACTGTGGCATAAGCAGAATGTTTGAGAAATTTTTATGGATCTCTCCTTTTTTCGTTCAATAAAGAGTGTTTGTTCTTTAGTTGTGAAATTGAGAATGTTGGAGGATCAAGTAGTTGGTAGGAAGACCACGACCGGGTCCGCCAGTCGTGCACCCCGTTTCAGTCAATTTTGTGAAAATGGTTAAATTTTGAGATTTAGAGATTTTTTAAGTTTAAACGAACTCGAATTAAGTGAGAATTCCTCTTAGGTTTATCGTACTGTTCAGATATATGCATTATAATAGACAGGCTTTTCTGACTTTTTTTTGTTTGGTAAAGATGTTATTGGATCATCCTTTAGAGTTCCCCTGTATACTATAATATGCAATTTTTATTTAAAATTAATGTTTATTTAAACGCCATCTAGATTTGGTATTTTTGATTGCTAGTTTGTTCGTTACAAAGAGGCATTTTTCACGCCCCCTCATGTACAGACTTGGCGAAGTGAACACGTGAATTACTTTACAATTTCTTTGGAAACTTTTTCGTTCAATTATGGTATAATTAGTGCGCACAGACTAGTTTTGTAAAATACTGAAAGTATTATTTTCCATTTGGAAGTTTTGGAATATAACGAAATTAGATATTTCTTTGTGAGAAGATTTGATGTAGTGGCTACCATTTTGAAAACCTTTCCTTTGAATTTAAAAGATAATATTTTTAAAGATAATAATATATGTATTATTATTGATGTGAGCAATAAACCTTTTTCTAAAAGATAATAATTATTTATAGCGAAATCGATCTCCACTTTAATCCAAGCTGGCGTTTAAGTCTAGTGTCCATTTTGGATATAATATAGTTGGCGTTAATAACGAATGCATCTTCGTTCCTGTTATTTATTAAGAAGATTCGTTAATCCTCTTTTTTAAGTTCTAAAGCTGCAATTGGATGTAAGGTATTAAAAATGCTCTTGTCGTCCGTATTATTTTGAGTACCTACTCGTGCCAACTAAAAGACTTCTCCAAAAGGTTCTTAACAATCTGGTGAGCATCTACTACGAATCAACGGAATCAGTTTGTAGACTAGATTTAGTTTATAGAAATAACCAGGTGGCTTCTTTAAATCTTATTTTTATGTGGAAGCGTTACCTAGTTTGTTGTATCAAAATGTAACCCCTTAATGCCCATGTCATTGATATCAACGTAACTGCCAGTGCGTGATCTGTAAGGGATCCCACAGATTTTTTCAAATTTCTTTTTATCTTATAACATAAATTGTTTAAGTATTAAGAAATAGCACCTTTTAAATTATTTTATACTATATTTTATTTAAATTTAACAAACAAAAATACACAAATTCCTAAGGTTGAACGTGAACAAAAGAAAAAACGTTAAAGTGAAATATTTAACATTCATATGGAAGTAGCCTCAGTAAACATAAGAAAAAAGTAACGTAGAAATTTACAGGTGCTTATTATTGCATTTCATAATTAATTTTCACATAAGTTATGAAAAACAGAAAGAACATGTTATGAACATTTTCCAGATAACAAAAATAGTTTGAAACAAGCTTGAAGTAAGCTTGCCATGACAAAGATGCAAGCTTGATACAAACTTGCTGTGACAAGCCTGAAAACGTATATCACGCTTGCATCAAGCTACCTAGTTATTGCTAACCTGCAATCTTGCAACAAGCTTGATTTAAGCTTTTATATAAGATTTGTGTCAAACTTATTTTACTAGCTTTTAGAAAGTTTCCCATGTCAAGCCTGTAGGTGTATATCAAGCTTGATTCAAACATGAATTAAGTTTACAACACGCTTGAATTGGACTAAAAGTGAAATCCTTAATATTGCAATTACACTTTTATAATTCAAATTTTAGGTGTTAGAATGGGTGTAAATAAATAGTTGTTCAGAAACAGGAATTAGGATTCTAGGAATTAGATCTAGGAAACCAAGGCGAATATGGTGCTATTTTATTCCGTTTTTTAAGTGTAAATGCATAGGATAAAATGATAAAAGATAGCATCATATTAGCCTTGGTGTCCTAGATCATTATGAAGTCAATAGTACAATATTTAAAACGATGCAAACTTTAACTATCAACTTAACTATATGCTCAAAATACGTTTGAAATGAAGCAAGTCGGAATTTCCAAAGAGTAATTTAATATGTGGAAATTTTTAGTTATTCACACTTCTTGAAACAAATATTCAGGGACGCTCTAATATGCACCATCTCAAAACAAAGAAACATATTAGTGAGATTATAGCTTTTATTTCTTTTATAGCTTATTAAGTTATTATTATCAATAGAAACAACACTCTTTAACACCACTGCTTTAAAATTAGAATCTACCGTTTTAAGATTAGAATCTGCTGTTTTAAGACTAGAATCTACAATTCAATATTCGCAAACGTAATCATAAAAGTAAAGAATAACAATATATCGGCAAGCACCATAACAACTCAGTAGACGCAGACTTAATAAAACTATACAAAATGCAACAAAACATATTTCTTACTAGGCCAATAACCGGGTAATCTATTTCTGCAATCTTCTATATAATTGATCTTCTTGTTGGAAAATGTTAGGGGGTGTCCCCTGAATGTAACGTCAAGTTGGCGGGACGAGGGGGGTTGAGCGATAGCCGCCATCTTGGAAAACACGTTTTATCAAATATCTCGTAAACCGTGTATCGTACGACAAAAATAGTACAGATCGTTTTCGTAGATAATAACACTTTCTACAACTTTTATTCAAAACTTTTTATCATAGGTTTATATTTATAGCGCTCCAAACTTTTCCCAATATGTATAAAGTGTAAAAGTTCTTCTTTGAAAAAATTTTAAGCTTAATAATTATAAAACTGTATTTTTTTATTGTCCATAGGTATATTAAAATTAAAATTGTGGTTGCGTTTACTGTCTCCAGCCCAGTAGCGTAACAAGACGGCATTGGGCCCCGGGGCAACATAATCATTATGGCCCCCCACAAAAGAGGAAAAAATCTAAAAAACAAATTTAGTAATAAAACTGTATTTCACCCTCACCACACACACACTTTTAATCGCTCTGGGCACTTATTTCAAAAGCAAAACTGTCATCTTCAGCAGACACTGAAAAACTAAACTAAAACCTAAAAAATCTAACCTTACATACCTACAGAAATCACGGTTCGTCGTAATCGGTCAAGTTTGACTAACCGTCAAGCTTGATCGATTACTGGAGCAATTTTAAAAGACTAGAATTAATAGGACCTAAATTAGAGTTCATTAGCGCTTCTTTATTCTAATAATTTCTAAGCAAAATTAAGGTCACTAAGTTCAAAATTAAGATATAAAATAAAACTCAAGAAAATTATTGATATTGCTGTTTCTGACGGTTACTCTGAGGATGTTGTGTATAGTACTATTAGAAAAATAGAAATAAGTTAAGGGTTAGGTATGTTACTACACTAGGTAATAATAATAAGGATAAGTAAAAAACATTGAAAAATTGCCGCTTTATTCATGTCAAATAGTTGTGGTTTCGAATAACAGCCTTAAGAATGTCAGGAAACCCAAAAGATCAAGTAGATTACATGGATAAATCGAGAATATATAAAATCTATTATATATTATCATGTTATCATTATATATTATATCATGTAATAACTGTAATCAAATATATAGAGCAAACTAAGAGATGTTTGAAGATTCGGTACAAAGAGCATTTAGCTCACTTAAATTTAAAAGACATGATAAATCTAGCGTCGTCCTACTTATGCTTGAACAAAATCATAAGGTTAAAGGCATAGAATTAATTAGAAATATAAACAACCCGACAGAACTTAACTGATTTGAAAGCTTAGAAATTATTAAGAATAGAAAAATGCTAATGAACTCTGATTTAGGTCCTATTAATTCCAGTCTTTTAGAATTGTTCCAATAATCAGTCAAGCTTGATGGTTAGTCAAAGTTGACCGACTACCGACGAACCGTGAAGTTCTGTAGGTACGTATATAAGGTTAGATTTGTTAGATTTTAGTTTAGTTTTTCAGTGTCTTGTTGCCAAATGCCAGATTTTAGCCTTGTAGCCGCGTATTAGCAGTAAAAGGAAAATAGATATAGAAAAAAAATTAGGACTTCAAAAACTGTTATGAAAAGTTGGGTCCCAATTTACTAAAATGGTTGAGAACCGCTGTATTAACTTTTAAGCATTAAGCATGTGCAGCTAAGCATTAGTTAAAACTACCAAAAGTTATTTACCTTGCGAAATGCATAAGTAAACTCTTCTACTAAGGAGAAACTTTAAGGACCGAAGCGGGTAGCTGAGGTCCGTAAAGGTCGCCGAGGCGAATAAAAGACATACGCATCGTGTAATGTTTTATCTTTTTCTTCTCCCCCAATATTTAATAATAATAATGAAAAAAAATTATTTGAAACGCAAATCGCGGCTGAAAACTATGAGGCGGCTGGTTGTGAGAACCATGGAAATCATCTAACGAACCGTCAATATTTTCAAATAACGGATCTTATTTTAATTTATTTTTGGGCGAGGAATCAGGATGGCGGAGCATCATTCGTACCTCATGTCACCGGTTGCTATGATCATTTGGCCGAACCTACTAAAATTTAGCCGAATTTGGGGAATTCCACCTCCAGTAGAGATTTTTATCGTGCCAAACATTGCATTGACACGGGACCTACAGTTTGACTTCCTATCCGAGAAGGCATGTTTTTAATCTTTCTCCGCTATGAAAAATTACCAGATCTGCCGGGGAGTGAACCTGCGACCCTTGGATTATGAAGCAACCATGCAAACCACTAATCCACCGAGGCTGGCAAATAACGAATTTCTCCGCATAAAAATTAGATATAATTCACTTTTTTGTTCTGGCCAGGTAAGTGCAACTTTCGTACCTAGCAACCAGTACCTTGCATATTTCACTTTTGATTGCTGTTGTCTCGTCAAAATAGTAAACGACTTACGGAAGGGGGAAAAGAAAAATAATACGTTGTTATTCCGTTGATTGTGACAGAGCAAACGAATAGATATTTGTTTAACTGTCTTTAATTGTTCAACTAACTAGCTTAATTAATGAGGATCAGTTTCACGGTGTCTGGTAACCAAAAGGTCTTGGTTAGTAATTAAACTATGCTAGCTTACGATTTATCAAATAAAATCATATAGTATGACTTTCTATTCACTACATTTTGTGAAATTCATCCTAAGAATAAGAAACATAACACAGTCAGTAATTCAGTAACACAAAAATAAAAGTAAAACAAGATTAAAAATAAATCATTAAAACAACTACTCTTATACAGGAATGACAAATAATAAATATATCAACTTATCAACAAATAATCTTGTTTATTGTTTCCAGCCTTATTTTGTGGAACTCCATAATCATGAAATAAATAAAGATTATTAAAAGTTTCACAGTTTTATTAAAATATACCTGACAATATTGTTTCGACAGCTATGCTGTCATTATCAAAGGTAATATAATTATAAACAAACACGTCGCTAAGGTAGATACAAAATAGGTAACTAGATAAAATAATAATAATAATAATAAAAATTAATAATAAAAATCATAATTAAACATCTAATACTTCCAGTAACGGAGAATTACTGAGCTCAAGTTAGAAAAGCAACAAATCATTAATAAAAACCCCCAAATACCTAAACTGTATGGATTAGTGAAGACCCACAAACAGAATATGCCAATAAGACCAGTTGTATCATACATCAATGCACCTAATCACATTTTATCCAAAAAACTGAACCAGATTATTAACACGATAGGTTACAAATCGAAATACTCTGTTAGAAATTCATTAGAATTAGTAGATAAGCTGCAAAACATACATCTTCCACCACATTCAAAACTTGTTAGTTTTGATATTTGCAACATGTTCTCCAGAATACCACCACAAGAATGTATTCCTTTATTAGATAGTTTCTTGATCAATAGTAATATAGAATTAGTTAAAAGGTTAGAGTTAATTCAATTATTTGACCTTTGTATAAGTCAAAATTATTTCACTTTTAATAACATAATTTATTTACAAAAGGATGGTTTACCTATGGGTAATTCTCTAAGTCCTCTATTAGCTAACATATTTATGGACAAGTTTGAAGATCGAATATTTGAATTAAACCTCTCTAAACACATTATCTTCTGGTTTCGTTATGTTGATGACATTTTAGCTTGTTTTGACAGTTCTTTTGAGGTTATCAATGAATTTTTAATTCTTATAAACAATATCCATCCTAATATAAAATTTACACTAGAAACAGAACAAAACAGGGCTATAAACTTTCTAGACTTAAATATCAAGATTAACGCAGACAATCTTTTTGAATTTTCCATATACAGAAAACCAACACAAACAGACATAACAATACCAAATGAATCTTGTCACCACAATACACATAAAATAGCAGCATACAGATCATTAGTACACAGAGCTTTAACTATTCCACTAACAAAATCAGATTTTAGCAAAGAGATATCAACCATTAAACAACTAGCACATGCAAATCATTATAATCCGAACATGATTGACACTTTAATTAAACAAAAAGATTATAGGTTAGCTATCAAAAGAATATATCCCATTGACAATCAAACAGAAGACACAAATTACATATCTATACCATATTTTGGCAAAATATCAGAAAAAATTGCACATATACTAAGAAAAACCAACAATTATAAAATAACATTTAAAACCAACACTAACACTTTTTCATTTTTATTTAATGCTAAAGACAGAACACATGATATCATGAAATCGGGCATTTACCGTTTAAATTGTTCTTTTTGTAGTTCGGTATATATTGGACAAACACTTCGAAATTTTGACATAAGATATAAAGAACACGTACGTCATTACAAAAATAAACATCCTGAAAAATCGAATTACGCCAAACACCTTTTAGAACAAAATCACACAATGACTCCTCAAAATAATATTAAATTCCTACATTTTTGTAATAACAAACGCAAATTAGACATTTTAGAAGCCTTTGAGATATACAAACACAAACTCAGGGTACCTTTAATGAATGAACAACTTGAGCTCAGTAATTCTCCGTTACTGGAAGTATTAGATGTTTAATTATGATTTTTATTATTAATTTTTATTATTATTATTATTATTTTATCTAGTTACCTATTTTGTATCTACCTTAGCGACGTGTTTGTTTATAATTATATTACCTTTGATAATGACAGCATAGCTGTCGAAACAATATTGTCAGGTATATTTTAATAAAACTGTGAAACTTTTAATAATCTTTATTTATTTCATCAGTTTATCAACAAATACTTCGGTATTAGTCTAAGATCCGTTATTGATGTCGTTGAGCACCGATCGAGTAACCGAATAAAATGTATTTTTTATGAAATAAAATATGTTAACAAAAGTAACGTAGATGAGTTGCCTAAATAAATTTGTTCAAAGATATTTTTAATTAAAAATTCAATATTTAATTTTTTTAAATACTTTCACCGATCTCGTAACCAAAAAAAATTAACACTAATTGAAAGTGCAAACCCTATAGAAGACGCAAACATAGGGTTGCTTACCTTTTTCTGTTCAAGGCTATACAGTTGCCAAGTTTAAATAAGTGAATTGAAAGTGATACCTTCACCGATCCAGTAACCAAATAAATTATATGTCAAAATTAAGCTTATTTTTTTGCAAAACGATAGTATAAGGTTGCTTGCAAAAAACCGTTCAAGAGTCAGGGTTGCAAGGGTTTAAAATTCTTAAATTGAAGCGTGTGAGAGAGATAGACCCATTCTATTCAATGCGATAGAGGGGGACGCAGAATGACAGCTGCTCACACTACGTCCGTCGTTTGAAATTGTGCGAGAGAGAGGGTCTATGCGTACTGTCCAATGCGATAGAAAAGGACGGGGCATAGCAACTGGGCCCGCCTCTTGTGACGTATGACAGAGAGTGCGCTTGCTCTGTGCGGTTGAGCGGTTAGTAAACAGCAAGCGTTGTGTTGGAGCAACTGACAATATACTCCAAAATATTTCGGAGACGTTCTTTTTTTGAAGAAAATCGACTTGTCTCCCGAAGTAATAATTCAGTATTGTTGAAAAACATTTTGTTAATCATATCTTTTTTTTAAACATTTGTTAATAATATGACTATTCTTATATCTTTATAATTACGTTTTTATTTACATATTTTTAAATAATATTTAAAACTTTTAAAAATAACAATTTTATTCAAAAATAAAATTATGTCATAGTGTTTTCTTTATTTTTATTGTAATAACTGCAGTATTGAACTAACCAAATATGAGTATTTTTATCATATTGAGCATATTGATTTTGCATGACAAATTAGAAAAATACAAATTTTTGTGACAGAGGTATTGGTGCTAAAAAACGTTCCGTATATAATATCAAAATGTAAATATTTATTTTAAACATTTAAAGCATGTTAGTGATATATACTTGTATATGATATATACGGGCCCAGTTGCTATGCCCCGTCCTTTTATATCGCATTGGACAGTACGCATAGACCCTCTCTCTCGCACAATTTCAAACGACGGACGTAGTGTGAGCAGCTGTCATTCTGCGTCCCCCTCTATCGCACTGAATAGAATGGGTCTATCTCTCTCTCGCACGCTTCAATTTAAAAATTTTAAACCCTTGCAACCCTGACTCTTGAACGGTTTTTTGCAAGCAACCTTATACTATCGTTTTGCAAAAAAATAAGCTTTATTTTGACATATAATTTATTTGGTTACTCGATCGGTGAAGGTATCACTTTCAATTCACTTATTTAAACTTGGCAACTGTATAGCCTTGAACAGAAAAGGTAAGCAACCCTATGTTTGCGTCTTCTATAGGGTTTGCACTTTCAATTAGTGTTAATTTTTTTGGTTACGAGATCGGTTAAAGTATTTAAAAAAATTAAATATTGAATTTTTAATTAAAAATATCCTTGAACAAATTTATTTAGGTAACTCATCTACGTTACTTTTGTTAACATATTTTATTTCATAAAAAATACATTTTATTCGGTTACTGGATCGGTGCTCCACGACATCAATAACGGATCCTGTACTATATTATTTATACTCATTTTTTATTTTAAAAGTCTCTTTTGTAGCCTTTTCAGCTAATACAATGGGGCAGCCAAAGTCGTCGGGCCCCGGGCTTTGCCCCGAACTGACACATGATAGTTACGCCACTGCTCCAGCCTTACTGTGTGGAACTCCATAATCATGAAATATAATCAAATTAAAAGATTAATTCAAAGTTTCACAAGTTTTATTAGTTTATTTTAACCTTACAATATTGTTTCGACATTAAAATGTCATTATCAAAGGTAGATAAGATTAATAAACAAACACGTTGCTAAGGATAAATACATACAGAAAATAGGTAACTAGATACAATACATAACAAAAACTAAATATCTAACACTTCTAATAAAGGAGAATTACTAAGCTCAGTTTATTCATTCATTAAAGGTACTGTGCGTTTATGTCTGTATATTTTTTGTATTAATTTTTTGGATTTAACTATTACAATCAATACAAACAATGAATTAATGCCATAAAATAACTAGCGGCTTATAGATCTTTAGTACACCGAGCTTAACCATAATATGATTGACACTTTAATTCAACAAACAGATTATAGGTTAGCTTTCAAAAGAGTATTTCCAATTGACACTCAAATACAAGACACAAACTACATATCAATACCATACTTGGGCAAGATATCAGAACAAATTGCAACTATAATACGAAAAACCACCAGTTACAAAATAACCTATAAAACTAACACTAACACTTTTTCATGTTTATTCAATGCTAAAGACAAAACACAAGATATCATGAAATTCGGAATTTACCGTTTGAATTGTTCTTTTTGTAACTCGGTTTATATTGGGCAAACACTTAGAAATTTCGACATAAGATACAAAGAACACGTACGCTTTTATAGACTTAAACATTCAGAAAAATCGAATTATGTCAAACACATTTTGGAACAGAACCACCCAATGACACCTCAAAACAACATTAAATTCTTACATTTTTGCAACAAACACAAATTAGACATTTTAGAAGCTTTTGAAATATACAAACATAAACGCACAGTACCTTTAATGAATGAACAAACTGAGCTTAGTAATTCTCCTTTATTAGAAGTGTTAGATATTTAGTTTTTGTTATGTATTGTATCTAGTTACCTATTTTCTGTATGTATTTATCCTTAGCAGCGTGTTTGTTTATCAATCTTATCTACCTTTGACAATGACATTTAATGTCGAAACAATATTGTCAGGTTAAGATAAACTAATAAAACTTGTGAAACTTTGAATTAATCTTTTAATTTGATTATATTTGCTTCCCAATCTAAATTCTCACCGCACGCCACTGGTTCCTTTTTATATTTGAAATTGTCAGCGTTTCAATTAAAACTATCTGAAAATAATTTATGTAACTGTTTTTGAAGCACAAACCGCTTTGGGCATTTTTTGATCACATCAATTGAAAGTATGACAGTTTTTAATTTTATTTTAAATTTTGCCACTACATGATTTCAGAAATAATAACCTTAGTAACACTAACAAGGAATATTAAAGGGAAGCTCAAATATAACATCTTAAATTAAAACATTTCTTTTTTCATTATGGTTTTGCGGCTTTTCAAACAACTATAAAATTACGGCTCTTTTAATATTCTTGACGTTTTCTCATTCTCAACTTTTCTGCCGCAAAATATTCAAATCAATGAGCTATAAAGAAACTTTGCCATTCTGATTTCCTAACTGGTTCTCCCTACAAATGTCAAAATTTAATAAAGTTCTTCGTTTCGTTCCTACCCTTATATTAATTTTATTGACCATGACCCTTTTAAGTAATTATCAAACAATTATGAGTTTAAACTAATTAAAAACTTTATCATTAATGATATGTAAATGGGTTAAAGGATATACTATACCGATACACACGTAACTTCCCCGGAACTACATCAGTAATTTAACAAACCATATTATACTGTCCTGCTGGGCATGAGCGATACATCAGATTTGGATTCATTTCAAAATTCACACCCCTTTTGTATAATTCAGCTCTTTTATCGTATTGCCTGTCTGGCGTACTTCAGTAGAAACACCGAATGAATAATTCAATCCGATTATTATCAAATGATCTTTGAAACCCTATTAAAAGGTGGACACCTGCTGTAATAAGCGCATCGAACCTCTGTCATGAAACACGAGTCCCCGGGTCGAACGATGAAGCTTAGCAATTTACAGACATTGTTAGAAGGAGGAATATAAACAGGACCTCAGAGTCGGAATGTGTAGGTGTTAAAGATATTATGTGGGCCCCCTTGAATGATGGCATGCATAATGAAGGAGTGCCCCTGATGCATGCGCTGCACTCGCTCAAGTGGACGGAGCGGCACACTTTATTGCCGAAAGCACGTGGTGGTAATAACTGTATACAAGTCTGGTTTCTTTTACGAAACATCCATAAACAAGATCTCTCAGACCGTAAAGCGCGCGTAGGTACGAAATTGTTTTGTTGGAATTCCATAGACTCTCTTCTTGTCGGTCGTCTTGATTAAATCGTAGTCAATTTGTTCCGTCCGTTTAAAATAGTGACCGAAAGGTCTACCGAGTGTCAGAGCTCTCTACAGGATGGATTGATCTCAACTAGAAAAACTCATTAGGCGACTAGTATTGTTACAAGAATTCACAATTATGCATGAACGCGCTGAACAGATTAAATTGATTGGAACTACATAGTAGGAGACGTGTTGGCAAAACACCAAGAATGGTTACGAATTAATTGCTAATAGCTCAACTTGACTGGATGATTCAAGGATTAAAACGGATCGTACAATTTTAAATATTGTTTTATTTCGCGAAAGCTACTTTTAAATGTAAAAATTCGCACCTGGATGTCTTCCTAAAATGTTTTCTATGTTTTTAGAGATAGTTCCGTTGCCAATGAACTGTAAAATAAACTGTCTTGTAAAAATAAAGAGAAGCAGACGCTGATTTACATTTAATTGGATTTTATAATTTTAAATTATAGTTTTTTAGAAAAATAAACTATTAATTGTCAAAGATTTTTCTTGGATTTTAACCAACTTGTCATTATCTTTCAAGAGATTTATACTAAACAAATAATAAATCAGCTATGAGCTTGAAAAATAGTCGACACAAAAAAAAAGATATATGAGGTTATCAACACATTTTACATTATGTTAAGAACACAAGATGCGGTCACACTTTAAATTAATTTATCTTAACGTATTCCTTATTCTATTTCCCAGAAAAACATCTACAGTAAAGAATAGATTTATCTTTATTTATCCTATCGTGCGTTACCTAATTGAACAGAAAAGTGCACTCAACTGCAACCGGAAACGGCGGCAACCGAAGCCCGCACGCCGGCCACGAAATAGATACGAAAAACATAATCAGTTGCCCAGCTATGTTATTATAAGAAATGGACGATTGTAAATTTTAACCACACGACAAATGCATATTGAGGTGTTATAGATTTCACTGTTTTTGAAAATTTCACATAGAGATGTTCGGAAACGTTAAAATGAATATTTTTATCAGTTTTTAAGTTAATAGAGGGGCATGTTATGTCTTGACCACATAATTAATAAAGACTATAGTTTGGAGCTTAGTTAGATTCATCAATGTTTAAAATAAAAACTTATGATTAAAGATTTCGTGCAAATATAACCTTACTTTCCTAATATTTCATGCATAAATAAATAAATCACATTTATAAATAAAATAATTTAGCTAGACTGTGTTATCACAATCATGTATAGGCAACCTAAGTTACACTTTAGGTCAGGTTTCCCACTTGCCAGGGAAAATCATTTCCATATTTAAGATTTTCAGTTACGATGATTCAGCGTTAAGCATATTCTTTGATATTCTTAGAGGCCAGCTCAAGTTTACATGGTTATTTTTCTGTAAATAGATTAAGTAGATTACTCTTGTTATGATTGATATAACATAATTAAATTTTGAATTCATTTAATAGAATTCTGGTCATTTCAATTACAGGAGGTATTTGAAATCCTCTTGGTTCGCGAAAATGACTTTTGTAACTTTTATCCTGGTTTTTATCGTCATTGTTTACTGGACATTTTGTGCACAAATTGATTAACGTAGAAGTTATTTTCAAGCTGGGGTTTGTAAGCATCTTTTGGTGTACATCGATGTTTGTACTATAAGAAAAACATGTTTATATTGATTTGTAAAGATATTTTTATCTATAAAACAATTGCATCACAGGCATTGTGTATCCATATAGCTAATTTGTAAGAGATGAACTCTTGTTTTGTTAATTGTGCATATGTAATTATCTGTAACGAGAATCTTCATTGTCAAGTGTTTTTCGTCCGTACCTTCTTTATTATTCATTTTGGGACTATACATGTATTATATGTTTTTAATCAGCGTTAAAAGATCTACAAGTTTATCACATCAGATCTGGGATCAGTGTTAATCCGAATCACATGTTTTTGGATAATGACGTCACACGCATTTTGATTGTCGTTTGTTTTTGAAAAACTGTCATGGAGTGCATTTGTTTTGGCAGAAGATATAAAAGCTGCTGCATTTTGAAACAAATTTAGTCGATAAATTGCGTTGAAAGAATCCACGCTCGGCTCCAGATTAAAATCTGTAAAAATCTGAGGTTATATGTACAATCACATATGTTGACAAGTGTCATTACAAATAAATAAACAAAGTTGTAAAGAGAATTAAAGGTGTTTACCTGAATTTTAATGAAGATTTAGTATTGTGCTACGAATATAAATAAAAGAAATAAAAATTGAAAAATAGTCGACACAAAAAAAAGTTATCAACACATTTTACATTATGTTAAGAACACAAGATGCGACCACACTTTAAATTAATTTATCTTAACGTATTCCTTATTTCCTCTATTTCCCAGAAAAATCTATAGTAAAGAATAGATTTATCTTTATTTATCATATCGTGCGTTACCTAATCGAACAGAAAAGTGCACTCAACTGCAACCGGAAACGGCGGCAACCGAAGCCCGCACGCCGGCCACGAAATAGATACGAAAAACATAATCAGTTGCCCAGCTATGTTATTATAAGAAATGGACGATTGTAAATTTTAACCACACGACAAATGCATATATTTATTATTAATTCATTTATTTACTTTTTTTAATAAACATTTTCTGTTTGCTACATTTATATTTTTATTAAAATACAAATAACTCAGTCTATTTCCTTCTGATGTTTTGTATATGGACGCTAGTAGAAGTAGGCGTGACGCACTACTACGCACTTATAATGATAGTTTAATATGGGATAAGCGTTCCTATCGCCTTAATAAATGCATTCTCCAATTATAGACCTACAGTCCAGTTAATAAAAGACAAAAAAAGTACAAATTGCTGAAAAACTCGCATAGAGCTGAAAATTGGCACAGGCCTTAAATACATCAATATAAATGAAATGTCAAAAGTCCCCATCGATCCTACTTTGGCTAAAAATTTTATTCAAGCTCAAAAGTCAAGAAAATCGGTTTTTCACAAATATCTCTTAAACGGTAAGTGGTATCATAAAGCTATTTTATACAGTTTGTAGCTTATGCAAATATCTACAACAAAGGTGTGTATACTTAATCTCCTAGGAATCAAAATTCAGGAGATATCGCGATTTCAAAAATTGGAAAAGTCATATTCTGCATAATAGGCACTCTTTTCCACACCACCTTCCAGGTAGAGTATTTGGCGAATTTTTTTACGTGGTTTCCCCTGTAGATATATATATTTTGATGAAACAAGTTTGATCATGCAGTTTTCTATTAACTTCATATCCTAAATGTCAAGCTCATATCTTATTTTTACATGCAATAACTGGCTGCGACATTGTATGGAGCTCCAAAAAAAATTGTTGTTTTGTAAAAGATACACTGAACAATAAAAGTGTACAGTTATCCTGTCTTCCTCCAACATTTGCTGCTGCTTCTCATCATTTATATCGTGTCTACTATCAAGTCCAAGTATGGTTAGGTAACGAACTGAACCCTGAAGACTGGGGATGGGTATTAAAAGATAACGGTTTAGAGCCAATTCAAACTCTGCTCCCGCCTGCCCCAGAAAACCTGCTCAATTTTATTTTTTGTGATTGCAAGACGGGTTGTAATTATAATTGTGGCTGTAAAAAGTCGGATTATTTTGTTCATCAGTATGTAGTAATTGTGAAGGTCACTCTTGCTCCAATGTTGAATCAAATGCGACAGATGACTATGCTTACGATATCAATGAAGAGATATCTGATCCATCTTTTTTTTTAGAGCAATCAATAGAAATTCAGTAACAAGAGGAAGAAGACGAAGAGGAGTAAGAAGAAAGCAAAGGAGAATATATGACTGTTGAAGAAGAATTTGAAGATTATTAATCAAAACGAAAATTATTAGTAGACTTGATGTAGACTTTTGACATTTTATTTATAATGGTATGTTTAAGAACTGTACCATTTTTCAGCTCTATGCGAATTATTCCGAAGTTGAATGTTTATTTTGACTGGACTACAAACTAGATGGGAAAAACCAAGACAGTAGATACTACAAGGCGTAAGTTGTAATTAATCAGTTAATTGTAGAATATAACACAGATATAGGCATAACATACACAAACTGGAGATAATTTACTACGATAACAAAATTTGCAGTAGATTTAAAAGAAAACGGTTCAGAACATTTTTTCAACTCAGTCACCTACCAAACTCCCTTGTGGGGGTTAACGGTAGAGATGTCAACTTTGGAAAGAAATAAGTCAAAACCTAAACAATGAACACGGAGAGGGAAAGCAGTAGGAAATTTTAGTGTAAGGAGGTTAGGAATTATAAAGGAATTAAAAGGAAGTATGAGGTGTTAGAGAAATTACGTGGTATTAAAAGGAGGTATTAAAAATTATGCGAGGAATTATAAGAATCACAATAAAAGAATTACATATATCTATAAAAAGTACAATAATGTACTGAACGCAAGCGTCGCGTTTGGCCCGCATTAGAAATAGGGACTGCACAATTGCATTCAACCCAGTCAATCCTCAAAGTAGGTGTGTGTGTGTGTGTGCTGATAAAAAGCACGTGTGCGTTTCCGTATATCATCTCCAGCCGAGAGACTAACAGCTGGTAATCGCTTTTCTGTCCAGCTGGAACGCGTCTCCACGCAAAGCTACACTTAGAGAAACGGACTTTTCCTCGCCAGTTCCTCTCAGTGAACCTCATAGACGTTTCAAATTGTTTTACTTTTATTCTTGCGATAGGATCCTCTTCCTCTTCAATTTTCTTCTTTTCTTCACCAAACGGATATACAGATGGGCGTGACCGTAATCTAACCGTTCTATTTTCGATCATTTTGGTGATGCTGTCTTTCTCGATGGTTGGTGGCAGCTGCAGTTAGGCCATTTTTTCTTGCATCATCTTTATTACTACTTGCTTTAACGCGTTAGAATTTTCAAACAATTCTTTCTCAAGCATTCTAGAATTTTCGTAAACTTCTTCTTTCAACATTCTGAAATTTTCAAAAAAAATTTTTTTGGACTTTCCCAGTAATTATTCTTGAAGCCTTCTAGAATTTTCTTTGATTTTAATGGAATTTTCTTTCATTTTACTTAACAACATATTAGTATCAATTCCGGCACCTGGTACTTCAAAACGGAAAGTCTCCGGATCTTTGTCATGTTCTATCATCCATTTTTTAATTCATTTGTTTCTAAGTTTCTTTCTTCTAATCCTTTCTCGGATAAGATGCTCTGATGGCCCTAAGTCCGGCTATCAACGCGCTTTTAATACGTTATTTCAATTTCTCTTTTTTTCAATCCCTTCTTCAAATCTATCACTATTAATTCGTTCAACGATTTTGTCGCTATTTGATCGAATTCGTTCGAAACTGTCTCTTAAACACTAAGTCTATCTTTGCAGCACTTTATTTATTGGCACGCGATTTTATTAATTTTAATTCCACGTCTGACACCACTGTAATGACCTTTTAATTAAGATTAGGATACTGTAGCAATTGTTGAATATTTTCAATAACTAATTTCTAAACTAATTAGTAGTACAAGTTATGTACTATTACTAAACGAACTTAAACTAATTTATTTAAACACTACGAGATTATTTATTTAAAACGCACAATTATTTATTATTTATTTCCATTGAAGTACGTCAATTTTATATTACACTGCTTGTAATTGATGCCTTTTCTTCTTCGTGCGGTTGCAGTATTTATAATCAGTGTCGAATTCTCGAAACATCGAGAAACATCTCTCTCTGGATTATTCCATATACGCAGCGTTTTCACGTTCCCTTCAAACTCTATTTTGTGGGTAATTCATCAAGACAGCTTTATAGATCTATAACCTACAGAAACACAAAGGCTATTTTTATATAAATAAATACTTAACCTACCAAAATGTAGTTGTGCTGGAAGTATCAGCTTGATCCAAGTAACACTGCTTTAGTATTTTGCCGGCTAACCCCTAATAAGTCGGAGAGGGGCGGGGTAATACAAGATAAAAAAGATAAGAAAACAAGCGCCACTTCGTTTAAAAACAATGCTTATTACTGAAGCTTCAAGCTTATCAGACAAACGAAGAAATAGATCTTCTACTAAAATATGGGCAACTTCCAATATTTTGGTCGTACCGTACATATATACTTACAAATGACGAACTGGAAAGCAATAATAAAATCATACAAATAAATAAATAAAACACACGTAGTGAAATGTAAACTTTCTAAGTAGGGGTTTATTTTAATTGTAACTATTGTCTATTGTGCATATCAAAAATTTATATGTTTAATAAAAAAAAAGGTGAATGGTGATTTGTATCACAGTTGGTTGTACTTAAAACTACCCTACAACAATTCCACTACTCGAGATCTCGTGTTGTTCTTAAGATTAACATGCATGAATAAACTGTTGTTCTTAAAATTAACATGCATGAAGAAATTGTAAACACATTAAATATATATATATATATATATATATATATATATATATATATATATATATATATATATATATATATATACATAAATAAAATGACACAGAATATATACAAATTTTCACAAACATCCCACCATTCGAAGACCCACGGCTGTTTTATTTAAAGCCTTGCTTAGGGGTTTTCGCTTCACCCTTCGATATCTGTTGTTTTGTTCTGACCCGGTACATGTATTGATGTAGGTACGGACCCAAAGGGGAAGGACCTTCTAAAGAACCCACGATCAGAGAGGCAGGAACAAGAATAAACGAACAACGAGCAACGAAACCCAAACGACAAAAAGACCTACAAAGAAATCACCCTGTATATTGTATTAATTTTAAATATTTGAAGATTTTTACCTTTCTATAAACTGAAAGGTCTTTTACAATACAATTCCCTCAAGGTGACGGCTAGGGAAATAATATTACCTAAAATAAAAAGACATTTGTAAGATTTTAGCGCAACGAGATTTTAACGAAAAGAATTTACCTAAAATGGTTAGCACCAGAACTTAATCCGTCTAATTTGACGATTGATCGCATATAACTAATCACGCGATCATTCTGTTGAATGCGAGATTTATTCCGCTAAAGCGAATTAATATCCAAAATCAATTTTATAACATATCTCGAACATTCAATTTCTACTACCAAAAAGCCATTTTGTTACTTCAACTCTACTATTGAGAAGGAAGCATTACCGCGCAGGAGCGACTTCACGATAAACAGAAAGAAAGGGGAAACCAGTGACAACCAAACTACGGAGAAGCTTGGTTTTAAACAGTGACCATCAAACAAACAATGGGTTGTGAATTTCGACGTTACAGATCTTTATAGATTGAGATGGCGTCCTATTGAAATCACTTTGTATTTGAAAAGCTCTTTAAGTTTTTCAGTCGTTTGTCAACAATCGACTGGCTACGTTTTGAAATTACGACTTTTCTCACATTAGCGCATTTTTAAGAAAGAATGGCAATTGAAATATACCTTTTAATTCTGAAAAGAAGTTTTGTAATATTAAAAAAATGTATTTTCTCGAGCTGGTAGGTGGCATTGCTCAACTTAAATTGTTACATTCACTACATCTAGTCAGCGAGGATACGCGGACGATTAAAGTACCGCAAACAATGCCATATTGGGACCATAAAGGAGCGAAATTGTGAGTAATTGTTTTCTGTATCTAATTTAGTTAACTTCACATTTACTTTAAAAGGTTTTTCTACCTACATGCTATATTCTACATTCTGTATTCTATGTTCTTCATTTTACATTCTCTGTTCTTACATTGTATATTCTACGTTATATATTCTACATTCTGTGTTTTACGTTCTATATTCTACATTTTACATTCTATATTCTTACGTTGTATATTCTACGTTCTATATTTTACATTCTGTATTCTACGTTCGACGTTCTACATTACACGTTCTAAATTCTATGTTGTACATTCTACGTTCTGCATTCTACGTCATACGACCTACGTTCTACGACCTACGTTCTACACTGTACGTTCTACATTCTCCGTTCTACGTCATACGACCTACGTCCTACCTCCTACATCCTACATTCTATATTCTAAATTCCATATTCCATATTCCATATTCCATATTCCATATTCCATATTCCATATTCCATACTCCATACTCCATACTCCATACCATACTCCATACTCCATACTCGATACTCCATATTCCATATTCTATATTCTGCATACTGTATTCTACGTTCTAAGTCTACGTTCTACACTGTACGTTCTACATTCTACGTCCTACATTCTATGTTCTGCATCTTACGTTCGGCATGCTTCGTTCTGCCTTTTTCTTGCTACGTTCTACGTCCTACATTGTATGTTCTACGTTTTACATTCTACGTTCTACATTTTTCGTTCTGCATTCTTCGTTTTGCGTTACTTGTTCAGCATTATTCTTGCTACATTTTACGTCCTACATTCTACGTTCCACATTACACGTTATACATTCTATATTCTACATTATATGTTCTACATTCTGTGTTCTTATACATTCTACTACGTGTGACTTGGTAGTCATGGCCTCCCCGAATTTCATCCTGTTTTCAAACCTCAAGCAATGGTTGACTGAAAAGAAATTCTCATCGAATAATGAAGTCGTCGAAGTCGTAATAGTATATTAAGTATCGAGAACAGTAAGGACAGTTTACCGATCGAATACAATGTTTTGGACAATAAATATTGGAGGAGATCGGTAAAATCCTTACTGTTTGAGATGCTTATACTATTTTTTGTACGACCATTATGATTACATATTGCAATGGTCACTTTAGAGCTAAAGAGAAAACAATATGAGAAAGTACATTCGAGTATAAATTTTGGAGATTTATTGTTTATTTGAACAACAATTCAACCAAGTCTGTGGTTTTTGAAGATCATTAAATAAAACATAAATAATGTTTTAACGTAGTGCTCAGATTAGAAAACTTAATACAAATATGAAATACGATAAATCAAGTTGGAATAGCATATCTTTATTAGAATACAAGTATTTATAATATCAAATACAAATCAGGATGGTAAGAGAAAGGAGATCTTAGTCAAAGGTCAACCTGAAAAAGAAAATTTTGTACATTAAGGTAGAAAGTCACCCAAACCTTACAACTCAAGAATTACATAATCTAAGTATGATTTGATAAATTCAATGTTGCTCTTTCGATCGATTCCCGAAAAACGGCATTTCACCACGTATATACCGAGAAAACGATTAACAAAGTTGCAGTCAAATACATTGATGTATATGGGTTTACACAGTATGCCCAAAAACAACTTGAAAGTTTTATATTTAAACAACTCACCATGTATATGAAAAACTATGTAAGAATAGTTTAGAAATTGTATTTTATATTGACGTTGAAAAAACTGCAGTTTCCCTCTTAGTTATTGAGATATTTCGATTATAAACTTGTATTCCAGCTGTAACCGGAAACTGATGACTGAAGTCCCTGCACATGCAAAACCCTATTATATGATTTGGCAACGTTGCTTTGCGCGGAAATTCATATTTGATATGTTAGATGAATTGTATATTGGTATTTTTTATATTACTTGAAAATAATGATATACGTAAATAAATTCAATAGATGAAATCAAATATAATAAATAAAATTGAATGAAATAAAATGAAAATTGTTTTAACATTGATTTTCCTGATTACTTGTCCGTGATCCCAGACGTGGTTCGGCGATGTGGTCACGGACTACTGAGTGCGTGGTCTATATTAAAGAGACACTTTGAGTAATTTGAGTGGACAAATCAGTCTAATTTTTGATTAATAAGTGAGTAAATATGAAGTTCATTAGTAACCGTTTATATGTGTATAAAAAGGATCGAAGTTCTGTACTGCAATGTTGAAAAACAGTGATAAACTTACAACAGTCTTTTTATTTTTAGTTCCCGTTCTTGAAGCAAAGCTTCTCGCAACTTTTTCTCGTTACTTGACTTCCCTATAATATCCCCTGCTTGCTTCAACGTTGTTTTGCTCACAGCAGGCATGTCAAGTGATGTGAGAATCGCGTTGATTCGACTTGCCCCAATACCGGCATCGATCATCGTTGAAGATCATTTTTTGATTAATTAATGTTATACACAAAAAATGATAATAATAATAAGAAATAGTATTAAGAATTTTCTACGTGCTGCAAGTTTTATATTCAAAACTAGACGTTTTGTAGAATCATCATTGGGGGAGTATCTTTCTGATGTGTGAACGTATTTGACAACTTGGCAAGGACAGGGAATCGACCAAATTGAATCTACACAACACTTGTTCTTTTATGATGTCATCAAAAAATAATTTTTGGTCACAATCATATGCATAACGCCGCACATATCTATTTAACGTGCAGCAGTCAATGATAATTTTTACCAAACTCTAACCTCACTTTGGTTTTACGTCAAATACTGATCGTACATTGCGTTGCCAAATCTTACGCATCAATGTATACTACGTTAGTAAAGTGAACAACGATGTTATCATTATTAATTGGTTTTCTGCTATAAAATGACAATTTTTGTGTGCTAAACAACAAATAAATAATTTTTTAATTTTCTATAAAGTTCATATGTGAATTAAAATTTGTTGATTTTATAACAAGGGATCACTATTAAAAAAAAAATTTATGTACAGCAGCTAGCTTGACTAGATTTGGGTAACTTTCTACCTTAATTAAGGATATCAATGGATCATATAAAATCAAGACTACACTTTCAATAATAATGCAAAATTGAAATTTTAAATAAAGAAATTAGTTGTTCATAACTATAGAAATATGCATTATTGTTGAATGGGTAGTAAGAATGATCAAAGAAATGTGATATCTTTGATAAAAATAAAATAAAAATTAAAATAAATGAAATATAGGTTTCTCAGAGAGATATGAATAATAAGCTTTTGTTGGTGAAAAAAGATGGTTGTTTTTGTAAGAAACTCTTAAAAAAGAAGTTAAAAAGTTAATAAATATAGAATAAAAGTCTTGTGTTTTATTTGGAAAAGGAATAGTTAAGTGTAAGAAGTAAGAGAAGATAATAAATTACTAAATAAGTTTGGAAAAGAGAAGATAGAAGAAAATTTAGAATATACCATAAAAGTGGGGGTAAAATTTATCATAAATAATAAAAAGAAGAGGATAGATATAGAATAATAGATTTTAAGTAGTTCAAGAAAAGTAATTAAACATAGGAGTAAGACAAATTAAGAAGATTAACAATACTTAATGTGGTGTGGAAGATTTAGTCAGTAGCAGTTCCTGTTGGAGGTATACCAATAGATTGAGAGGCCAATTCAAGATTAGCCGAAGAGACTTACCGGAGGTGCAGAAGGAAGTATAAAGTTACCTATTCAACAAGGGCCGATAGAAGAGTTAGTAGGTTTGTGGTCCATCATCATCATAGAGTGCAGAGGTGGTCTGCAGATCCTGTTTAACTTCAGTCGTCGGTGTGTCTTGGAGGAAGAGTGAAAATTGCAAGACGTGTATGTGCAGTGAAAGTGCAGTTAGATAAAAGGAAAAAGGAGTGGTTTTATCCATTAACATTCTAGGAAGGAATAAATGTAAGTTGACTGGGTAAGATTTCTTTCTTTTAACATCCAAAACAAAAGAGTAATAAATAAAGAGGTTAAATAAATAATTGATTTGTTATGCTTACTTGATTTTATATGCATTAAGTTGGGAACTGTCATGTATGACAGTACTGATATAAATGTCAATGGTTATCTATAACCTTACTTTATTTAATAACATTCAATAACCACAATAAGTAAAATTTAGATCATATAATAAAAGAACCTATGGTTATATAATTGAATGAATAGTCTCATATTAAGAACATTAAATAAATTCAGTTGTGCGACCCTGAGATATCATAAAGTAATTTCTTTCAAAACAAAGAACAAATAAGAATTATTATATAGAGAAATATTTTATAAATAAACCTCACTACAATATGTATTAACTAAGGAAATATCCCAAAGATGATAAAAAATAGATTTAGGATAATTTATTTTTGCCCTGTATATCTACCAACCATTAAGTAGGTTTTGTCGTTACCATGGATACGTTTGTAATTTTATTTTTGAATGTCGCGATATTTTTGACGTTTCAACATAAATAGATAGCATCCGTTGTTATTATTATTTATTGGGTATTTTTTCACAGCAAATTTAAATAAAAAACATACATTTTTTTAAATAGTTTAATAATTATTTAGAAAATAATGATTTTTCACGAAAGAGACTTTATAAATTACATATAATTTACTTACCGTTCTGTTTTTGACAGAACTGAACGGTAAGTAATTACTTACCGACGCGTTGTTGTTTAGTAACCAGTAAACATAACTACTGTTCTAAAACCAAATTTGGTAAGCAATCCGAAATAGCAGGGTCGTACAAAAATGGATATTTCAATGGTTTAGATATGTAGTTCTTATTTTTCGGAAGTAATGAAAGGTCTTATAAAACGTTGAATTAATTGTACAGAACTGAAAAGAGACTATGTAGTCTCTATCCAAAGAGAGTCTATCTCGTACTAGGAAGTTTATTCCAGTGTCTTTTAAAGTTGGTAATTTGATTTTGTGTAGTTAGGGATTTGGTGTAGTTTATTTTGTTTTGGGAGAATTGTGAAAGATAAATAATAAGAAGGTAGCCATTGTGTTTTTGCCAGTAATAGTATATTCTTTCACATAAGTGTGTGTGTGTAAGAAAGTGCTTGGCATTGTCTCTCACATAAGTTTTATGTTTATTGGTTCCTCTTTATGTTGAATAAGTTGTATTGATTCATTAATTAATCTGAAACTTAAATCTCTCGATTGAATACTGTAAATAAGTCAAAATACAATGACTATTAAATCAACAAAGTGTGGTTTTGGCATGCCGTTGTAAGTAATGTTGTTTGTTTTGATTTGGAAATATTACTAGAAAATAACTATTATTAATATTTGTAGCTTAATGTTTTCTACAATTTTAGTGTTAACTGGACATGTCAGTCACAGTCAGTACATGATTATTGATTGATGTTAAAACCTACTGTAAATAATGTACTTTGGGCCCCAATAATCCTAGGGAGGAACTCTACTGGCTCGGAACAGTAGTAGGCTCCCCTAGGTATAAGGTATGACTGAGAGAGTGGTCTCCACGGTGGTAAATAATAATAAACCATATATAGGCCGTGTAGAAGAACCGATCAGTATTGTATTTTATATGTGATATATTTATTTATACTACTTTATGCCTGGTATACCTCTTGTGTTCTTTTCTTGTTTATCTAGGTCTTTAGGTATGTAGCCCTGTAGCTGCCCTGAATATTAATGTACTCTAAAGAGCCGTTTATTTATGTTTCGGATTTTATATGTGTACTTTAAATACATGTTTGGTTACAAAGTATCTGTTGCTATGTCAAATATTAGATAATCACAGCCACACAAAAAAATCTTCGGGTCTGGGGATCAGACCATGTTTTCTATATGTTTTTGGGGTCGCTGAAACCGAATCCGAAGTTTTACCCCATCAGGTCAGGTTTCTGACATAACCTCAAAAAGTCTTCACAGCCACACAAAAATAAAAAACAGTCCTGGCCTGGGGGTCAAGCCATTTTCACTGTATGTTTTTGGGGTGGCAAACTCTTTACTCTGAGCTAGTATATTTAGAAGGAGATTTTTACAAAATTAACCATTCATTGTCTGCCGGGGTAAATCCGTCCCTCCTACGCTCAAGGTTAAGAATAAATTTATAAAATACTACAATCATATTTAACTATTCTTTTATTTGTGGTTATCTCTCTCCTTTCGTCCTTAAGAAGTAAACCAATTGTTATCAGCTTATTGTCACATGTTCTGCAAAAGTAACCACAGTGTAGAATCAAGTTTGTTCTTTTTGTGTTATTTTTTAATCATAAAATTTGTCATTTGTGAGGTAAGTATTGCTATTCCAACTTAATTTTTGTTAAATATTTAAGTACACAGGGGAAGGATAACCTGGGTGTTATAATCTAGTGGCTATTATATTATTATTACTATTACTATAAAAAAACCATCACAATTTGGAATATAAACGTGGAATATAAAGAAAGCTAACAAATAACTACACGTAAAAATGAAATTCTTTGTAATGTTAGAGTTAACATTACCTATTTATTATTATTTTAATTTGGCAGCATTTCTTCATTTTATTGGCTTTTAGAATTGCTGATACTTCCAGAATTGGCACTGCTACAAAACATAGAATAAGAAAAAGTAAAACATAAATATTTAAATAATTACTATTATTACAATAATATATTAATATTAATGTTGTGTTTAAAAACTGTTTGAGAAACACTGCCTTGTATCGCCTCCGACTTTATTACACCCGCACTTCAACTTAACATTATGAACTGCTTCTCTTTCTAGGACGTCTAGACAAAGACAATCCAGGACGTAGTAAGTCGAATGGTATCAGTTGTCTGAATGTAATTCCAAATTTCTTTTGCTGCTTTTTGTTCGTATGTAGAACACTGCAAAAACCGTCACACAATGATGAAGTTGGTCATAAACTTTATTTATCTTGTTAAATAAATCCTTCAGTCTCTTTGATCTCTTTTCTTTTTACTAATAAAAATCCTATTGTATGTTCACGCGATCAACAAGTTACAAAAGATCCGGTTAACAAGGATAATTCATCAAGAAGACGACATTCCAAATTATCTGTGACGTTATATGGATTATACGTGCTTATCTGTGTAATTCTCGTGTGATGAGGCCAATTGATTTGTCGATTATTTACCCTACGACTACGACATAAAACCTTTAAGTACATATCATAACCTGAAGAGAATCTCTTTTGTTGAGCACGATAAGAATTAAATAGATATACATTAAATTGTCTTTCGTGAAAACGTAAAGGATTCGGGACTAAAACTGAAGAAAAGGCAACTTGTAGTACATATATGAATTATGAATATTATTTGTATTCTTGATGACGCTACTGTTAAACGCTGCTCAAGAGCTGCTAAAACTTCAATGAGACCTCAGTTATTCTTGTGCAAGTGAACTAATAGAAAAAAATATTTATATGTAAATTTGATACATATAGTATACCATGGCATAAGAAATTCAAAAACACTACCAAAGGCACCCCACCCCCACTCTCTTTACTCCCAAAACTCTTGGAGGTATTTATGGCGATTCCCCTTCATGTGACATATCATTAGACTTCAATGCACCACAGATCTCCAATAAAACCATTTTAAGTCCTAGGCTTTTCGCCTATGCCTTCACCCCCTACTTACTTATCCTCAAAGTCCCAATAAGGTATTCAATATTATTTGAATCTAAATAACTACAATAATTCAATTTAATCAGCTAACTTGTGCTCTCATACAAGTCCAAACTGGATCAGTACCAGGGGTACAAGTCCCTTAGATTATTATTAGAGTTAGATGGAAGCCATATTGAGAGGTACAATGGAATAGCGAGTACTTACAGTGCTGAAGGTCTTCTTATAGGACGTGTGTGGTTTTCGATGAGTATTTTAAATTGAATTTGGGAGTAAAGGGTGATTATTTAGGTTGATGTTTCTGAACCTCTTAGGTTCGTCCGTCCTTACTGATTCATTGGTACAAGTATAATCGACCTGCCATTGGAAAAGTCAAAGTCATAACTTAGAAACGATTAAGACTTTCTTTTTAAATTGACTAAACGTTATAAATAGAAATGAGACTAGGAAAATGCAATCCTATTTCCATGCAAACACAACAGTCCCTGTCATATTTTATTATTGTCAGTACATGTCAAGCATTTTTATAAAGACTTACAATTCGAGGAAGTGTTAATAACATCATTTTACGACTGTTGAATCACTTTGGAGAAACCAAACTAATTTTTATAGCAGAATTTTATAACACAAAAGGGGCTTTTATGTTCATAGTTTTATTTTCATTTGTGTCAATTAAGAGAAATTCGAATTAGTCTGTTGAGAGCATTCTTTCATGTGTGTATGGTACTTTTTTTGGCTTTTCAACCAAGACCGCCATTAGCATAAAAACTATTTTTAATTAAATTTTATAACACTTTGACCTTAATTTAAAACGTCGAAATTCCTCTTGAGTTTATGGCTTTGACAAAAAATGTACTAAAGTGATAGGAGTTATTTCTATAGATTGCCTCCAATTTAAATCCAGCAAAACCGAAGTTTGCTCATTAGCTAAATCGTATAATTAGAGATCTTTTAAAGGTATTTAATTTTCAAAATTAATACCAAATTAGGCATTGCCAATTTAAAACATGAATTAACTAATTTAAAAAATTTTTATTTCATTGGTTAAATTAATTTTGTCTGATTAATACTTCCTGAAAATAAGAGTACCATAGTGATTGATAAATTCAAGAACTATGCAGAAGAAAAATCTAGAACTACGCAGAAAACAATCAACACTAACTGATTTTCAGGTAAATTGCAATATAGTATGATTTAACAAAGAATGACAGGTGTTTTTAATGATGCTTGACATCTATGTGTGTGTATACAGTGTGTCCCAAACTGATAGCATCAACAGTGGTATCTCCGTTACTATATAAGGTAGAAAGAAAGTTACAGAAAGGAAGATTTACAGAATTCCATGCTTCCCCGATCGGGCGCCAAATTTGTAAGGACTACTGTCGGGCTCCTAGTTGCTTAGAAGTGGCGCTTGGTGGTTTTCGGTATCGAGGGAAACTCTCGGGCGCCAGTTATTTTAACGTGGTTTGTTCCATGGATCCGGGTAACTGCAATTGAAGAAAAGGTAATCCAGGGAACTGCTGCGGTTACTGAGGTCGGCCTTGTCTGGATCACTTTACATGCTCCTAAAGCTTTCACAAAACAAGAGGGTGTTTTATAAACACACAAATAAATAAAACACACAATCAGTAATAAACCTAATGAGCCGTATTCGCATCTCACTATTAAATTAACAACATGTTTCATTACCATGGCGACCAATTCTAACCTTTTCCCACCTATTAGAATTAGATAAAGCTATCTCTGTTCTTGTTAATCTTAAGCACAACTTTAGTTAAAGGCACTTTTAGTCGAGGCTCGTAATACGGCCAAATATCTTTATTACTAATACCATAAGCTCCTACAAGCTCTACCTCTACCCACATGTATCCATGGTTAGCTACGGTGGTCACAGCAAGCGGGGTGCAATACTGCGTACGGTAATAAGCAAGCATGCGAACGGTACCAGGATACGGGGTCGGTAAAGGTGGTATCGGGCAACGCGGACGTAAAAGGACGTAACCTCCAGGCTACGCACACTGAAGTCCTGGAAAAGGGGCAAGGGAAAAATGATGAGGCATCCAGGCTACGCACAGTGAAGTCTCGGAAAGGGTACGGTAGGGGATGCAAGGATGAGACCTCCAGGCTACGCATAGTGAAGTCTCGGAAAGGGTACGATAGGGATGAACCGAAGAGATTGGGCGAAAAGGCAAACGGAACTACTGTAAGAGGATTTAATCTTATATTCCATAGGATCCGATCATAGGATCGGTTCGGTCTGCTGGGCTGTTGGTTGATTGGAGTCCTGGGAATGGACTGAATAAAACCACTCGCGCACCTTCTCATATAGGTGCTCTCGGAACGTGAGTAGAAGTAGAACGGTTGGAGTGAAACGGACCGGCGCACGCCAAATATCGGTTAGGGAAGGAACGCGTGCTTTCGCTTGTGTCGGCGGTTTATCCGAGCAGAGTAGATTGCACGGAATATTTAAGCATATTCACTCTTATACCTAAATAATTAACCACCAAAATTAGTGACTTCGTTACAAAATGGAAACACGCTTCGTAGAGTTTGCTTCCGCGGTCTAAAATTAAAAAAAGCGGGTCCTTAAAAAAGGCGGGCTGTTAAAACCTCTTTTAACAGTGTTACCAGGGTGTTATTGACAGCTTAACGGTTGTCAATTGTTGAACGTTATTCATTCTATAACAACAAAAATCGTCAACAGGACGTTTTTAGACGAAAAAGCCCGAAAATCGAAAATTAATTTTATGAAAGAAATTGATTCTCGTATCTTATGTAAATATATAAAAACATGTGTATAAAAACAAAAGTAGTCACATTTTTCAAAAAGAAGAAACTATTATTACCTTTTCAAGCAAAATGCATTAGACGGTCAATGAAAATGATACACTATTAGAAAATTACTCATAATTTGATCAAAATGAGGATAAAATTACTGAAATTTGAAAACATGTCGAATTACACGTCGGATATTTTTGTAACCTCAAGTTTTCTTACGAATTCTATTGAGTACTCTTCTAAACAACAGCGATTCATTATTTCCTCCTGTACAGACTTGCCACTTTCCTCGGCCAATTTTAGCAATGGGTTTTATACATCTCAACTACTTTTCACAAATATACGCAACGCGTGCAAAGCGACTTTTTCATCTCAGAATTATCGTAGAATTTGAAAAGCACCACCTATCATTCGGATAGGGTACTACCTAGGAATGAGCCAAGCGACCCGAGATCGATTCCCGGTGCCGGCAGATCTGGTTAAGGTTATCTGCAGTTTTCCTTAGTTGTGACACAAATGTGGGATTTGCGTTGTTCCATCTGTAAGTCGGCTGCAGCCGCACGTTGGGTCTACGTAATAATAATAATCGCCCCCTCCCTCCCGCACAAGCTTATAGCGTTTGGGGCCTGGTTTCCAGGTTATGGGTTGTAGCAATTATTGTCTCTTATACGATCGGTCGCGTTTGTAGTTCTAAGCATTACTTCTGTTTCTAATGGGCGAATTTCCGAATTTCCGTCTGATCTTTGTTTTCCGGATTTTGTTTTGTTTCTTACTTTCAATACAAAGATCTTATGCCAAAAGTTGATAATATAAGAATCAAGCTTTCACTCGGTTTATTTCTCGGCTTACATTGTATAGATAGATTACTTACTATTTACTAATGATAAATGTAGCATATTAAATCATACTATAAATGTACATTCTAACAGTGAATCGAACACAGGTCCTTTGGCTATACGCGTATAACGTCGAAATTCACAACCCATTGTTTGTTTGATGGTCACTGTTTAAAACCAATCTTCTCCGTAGTTTGGTTGTCACTGGTTTTTCCTTTCCTCGGTTTATCGTAAAGTCATACCTGCGCGGTTAAGCGCTCTCTCGATAGTGCCGTTGATAGAACAAAATGGCTGGTTTTGGTACTGGTAGTTGAATGTGCGAGATATATTAGGAAATTGGTTTTAAATATTAATTCGCTTTAGCGGAATAGATCTCGCATTCAACAGAATGATCGCTTGATTAGTTATATGCGATCAATCGGCAAATTAGACGGATTAAGTTCTGGTGCTAACCATTTTAGGTAAATTCTTTTCGTTAAAATCTCGTTTCGCTAAAATCTTACAAATGTCTTTTTATTTTAGGTAATATTATTTCCCTAGCCGTCACCTTGAGGGAATTGTATTGTAAAAGACCTTTCAGTTTATAGAAAGGTAAAAATCTTCAAATATTTAAAATTAATACAATATACAGGGTGATTTCTGTGTAGGTCTTTTTGTCGTTTGGGTTTTGCTGCTCGTTGTTCGTTTATTCTGGTTCCTGCCTCTCTGATCGTGGGTCCTTTAGAAGGTCCTTCCCCTTTGGGTCCGTACCTACATCAATACATGTACCGGGTCAGAACAAAACAACATATATCGAAGGGTGAAGTAAAAACCCCTAAGCAAGGCTTTAATAAAAACAGCCGTGGGTCTTCGAATGGTGGGATGTTTGTGAAAATTTGTATGTATTCTGTGTCATTTTATTTATGTATATATATATTTATTTAATGTGTTTACAATTTCTTCATGCATGTTAATTTTAAGAACAACAATTTATTCATGCATGTTAATTTTAAGAACAACACGAGATCTCGAGTAGTGGAATTGTTGTAGGGTAGTTTTAAGTACAACCAACTGTGATACAAATCACCATTCACCTTTTTTTTTATTAAACATTAAAATTGCATTTAAATTTAACATTTAAAATCTGCACAATAGTTACAATTAAAATAAAGCCCTACTTAGAAAGTTTACATTTCACTACGTGTGTTTTATTTATTTATTTATTTGTATGATTTTAATATTGCTTTTCAGCTCGTCATTTCTAAGTATATATGTACGGTACGACCAAAATTGTGGAAGTTGCCCATATTTTAGTAGAAGATCTATTTCTTCGTTTGTCTGATAAGCTTGAAGCTTTAGTAATAAGCATTGTTTTTAAACGAAGTGGCGCTTGTTTTTTTATCTTTTATATCTTGTATTACCCCACCCCTCTCCGACTTATTGGGGGTTACCCGGCAAAATACTAAAGCAGTGTTATTTGGATCAAGCTGATACTTCCAGCACAACTACATTTTGGTAGGTTAAGT
This sequence comes from Agrypnus murinus, assembly GCA_929113105.1. Taxonomy (NCBI): domain Eukaryota; kingdom Metazoa; phylum Arthropoda; class Insecta; order Coleoptera; family Elateridae; genus Agrypnus; species Agrypnus murinus. Next base: position 56,547,006 of record OV816031.1, read on the forward strand.
ATTTATTTATATAAAAATAGCCTTTGTGTTTCTGTAGGTTATACGCGTCAATGCTATAACCAAGCGAGCTACCAAGGTCAACTCACAGGAGGATGACAGGGGGAATTTTTCTAGATACGAATTAATTGCATTCATATAAGATGTACTATAGTAACATACATTACATATTTGCTTTTTAGGTTGATGGACCAATATTTCGTCGGCAACACATTAATCTATCAAAGCCTTATTTATTTCCATATAAATCCAAACAAAAACATATGTTAAGTTTTTATTTACCTTTTTAAGATGAAATTATGTTTAAAATTTCATAAAGCTGCACCAAGTCAAATCCAGTCAAATCAATATATACATGCAATATTTTATACGACGCGTGTCAAAGGTCTACTTCCCTGCTTATTCCAGAACTATAACTATAGTAGTATTATTAATGATTAAACTCTAATGGAATAAGTTAGCTTAGTTTTTCAAAATGGCAGTCGGCCACCTTGAACTTTTTTCTATATGCATACCTACTATATGCACACCTATATATAATCACTCACTGAGATAAATTTGCAGCGATATCTTAAATGATTTGGAAGTTCGTAAGGAGGGTTGATAGACGGATAATATTCTCAGGTGAACACTCCTCAGGCCGGAGTTCCTCAAGGTTCTGTTCTAGTCCCATTGTTATTCTTATTTTATTGCCATAAAATTGTCACATCTGCAGTGTATGTAAATAAAAACTCAAATTCTAACTTCGCATATTCAATCTCAAACGCTGCTTCCAAATTTTTTTCGAATAATTAAATAACTTGCATAAATGCATATAATAGAATACCTTTGGGTAATTAGGTGACTTTCGAATGTCCAATGATTTTAGATTTTCCAGTTTTATTTTAATCTCTTACACTTTCAAACCTATTAATGTTATTTCGTAAGAAATTCCATGTTCTAAATAAATCGTTTAAGCAGGAAGTATTAAAAGTTAGGAAAAGAAAAACCTTGGGAAAAAAATTTAAAATTCCATACAGTAGTCAATCAATCTGCGTACACGAAACTATTGCGTTGGTACTTTGAGAATCTCATCATTAAACTTCTAAAATATGTGATGCGGTTTTTTTATACATTAAAAACGTGAATAGCAGCTCGCGAAACGAATATTTAATCAACTAAAAAGTATGTGCTTTAAGTATTTTAAGTCAAAGAGAGATAGTAGTAAGTACACGAGTTCTAATTGTTTTCTGTTCATGTATGATGATGTAAAGTTACAATAGCAGTTTTACATCCATTTGAATGGGGCGTATACGTTCTGAATACTTAAAACGTCCTGTTATACTTTTTTCAGTTTTTGTTATTTCTGAGCACTTTGATAAAATGATAATTAATAAATCCCCACTTCTTAGTTACAAGAAAAGATTTAATTGTTTGAACTACTTTTTTATAATCATTTTAAGGACGCCATAAAAAGTAAATCGTGTTATTTAAACAATTTATTTTAAGTGCCATCTGCCACAAGAACTGTTTTTATAAGAAATATTTTGTCGTAATTTTATGGGTTTGTTGCATAAGGAATGGATACTTCATGAATGAGTGAACACAACTCGACAAAGCATATACTTTGGCAGTATTTTTATTTTAAGGATGTACACTGGGGGATTGAATGGAAGGTAGACCATGTTTGCCGATTTTTATGCAACCTGGACATTCCTACATGCTCAAAAGCTTCTACTTGAAGCTTTGCTTGCTAATTGAAGCTTCTACTTCCAAAACTTAATCTTTTGCTTAAGCACATAAATGGGGCTACTAATGAGAACTCCAAACATTTATACAAACGAATTTTGTGGTTCTGAGAATAATCGATTTTTTTATAAATGGCTTGATGCTCTGTGCTGTGGGTCTCATTGTAGGTATATTGAGAATTGTAGCTCTGAAACTATTTGTAAATATAAATATGCAGCAAACCTTACCAATGTGAATCCTGATTAGAAAGTTTTGTGACTATAAAATGAGTATGATTAAGAAAATTATTTAAATCACAACGAGATAATTTATAACCTGTGTGCAATATTTCCAGAGCTGTTTTATAAACATTTAAAGTAGTTATACTCTTTTTGTGTTTAACTGTAACGTGTTGGCGTAGGGTTAAGTAAGTGTAACTTTAACCAATAGTGTTAGATATAACCCCATTAGGTTTTTGTTTATATTTAGTTTTTATTCCCCATAAGCAAACTTGGAAATCTTCGTAATTTTAGTTCTAAGTACGGAAGGATAATAGTATATTATTCAATGAGCGGTAAAGAAGGCAATAACTCACGCGGATGATTTTGCGGCACGAGACGTTAGTCGAGTGGCGTAATCATCCAAGTGAGTTGTTGCCCTTTGCCGCAAGTTGAATACTATGCTTTATCTACGACCATAACATTTTCTGTTAAACATAGTTTTATTAAGAGTAATAAAAAATTACAAAAACATTTAACATTCAAATTAATTATCTAAGGACAATCTTTATTAACAAAATTAATCGTACAATGTGAGCAATTTGTGGACGCAATTGAAGGTTTAGAATTGTGTAAAGTTATTGTTTCGTTTCTTGTGGGTTGTATGTATGTGGTAGTACTAGTACTTGGTTGTTGATTAATGGAACTATCAATGTCTGCGGCACTGCTAGTACTTGTTTGTAAATTAATAGTACCATAAATCTTATTTGCTGTGTCTGTTTTATTTTTTGTGGATTCATCTATGTAGCTCTCGGCTACGGTTGTTGATTTCCACCCCCCGTGCCGCTTTAGAGCAGTGGTGTCGCCGCCAGAATCAACCAGTAATGTTGCGGACGAACGCCGGAAACAATGGCCCGTGTATAATCCGCTATCCGGTAATTTCAGAAATGTGGCAATGGCTTTCCCCATAGCCCCAAATTAATGCCAATTTTTTGAGAAAAGTACTTTCCTCTTTGGGATTTCAAAAACAGTGCTGTTAGTGAAATATGTGACGGACGAAGATCCATATATTTCTTACAAATATGATAAAAATCTCCTGTTATGGCAAATCGTCTGCTTATCTTTGTTTTTGTGTTAGGTACAGTGACCATAAAAACCGATCCAAGATCTTGAATATCTGCAACCTGCATGGAGTTCAATTCAGCAGCGCGACAAGCGCCCATGGTGCCCATTATTAAAGCAACCTGAATAATTAGTTAATTTAGTAAAGAATATAATTACTTACACTAAAACATACCTTTGTTGCTAGAAAGCTATCTGGGGCTTCTTGTATGAATTTGTTAATTTGTTCTGGAGTAAATGTTTTCGCTTTTGTAGGTGTGTAGTTCTCAGATTTACGTTTCAGGAATGCTCGCAGTTTTACGAAACTTTCGATATTCACCCCATTATTGATACTTAAAGTACTTCTGAGCATGGAGTAAAATGTCCATAATGATGAAGCTTTATATTTACCGGACAATTCCTGGAAGTACGCTAGGAGAACATCTTGCGAAAAGGAGTTTACGTTATTTTTAATACGCCAATCCATGAAAATCTTGTGGGCCGTATGGTACTTTTGGCGAGATTTCTCAGGGAGAAGATTAAGGGTTGTTATTCTAGCTGTTTCTTTTACGTGTGGTGGTGTGCCGATTTCCGATTCGCTTCGGGAACTCATTTTGTTCAATACTAATGCACGCTGTCAAATTTTTAATTTATTTGACATTTGTTTAAAACAAAACAAGATAGGTATTATGATTCCGTACGGTTGCTATAAAAATACGATAGCCTGTGAGTTATTATAACTCACGCTTGTAACTCACGCATCGTAGTTATCTATACAATTATTTATCAAAAATTATTGAATAAAGACTATATAATCCAATGGGAGTAGATAAAGAGCGTAATGCTATAGCAGTGCTTTCTATTCTAATCTGATGCTACCAAAACTGCACAATTTGAGCAAATGTTTCCAGAATAAAACGTACACTCTGCTGTATCCTGAAAAGTTATAATAATAATAATAATATAATAATAATTTCTACTACCCATTACCTGGCGAACCAGGCCCCAGAAGCTATGAAACTTGTGCGGGAGGGTGGGGCGGTTATTACCATTACGCAGGCCCAACGTGCGACTGCAGCCGACTTAACAGATGGTATAAACGCAAACCCCATATTTATGTTACAGCTAAGGGAAACTGCAGAAAATCTTAACCAGATCTGCCGGTACCGGGAATCAAATCCGGGACGCTTGGGTGAAGGACGTGCACGCAAGTCCCTACACTACTAAGGCTAGTTTATGTCTATATAGTAAAGATCTCACAACAGCACGATCTTCTGCATCTTTGCATTTTTTATCTATCGATATCTATTACTTTTTATACCATATATGTAGACTTTCAACTAGTTAAAAGATACCGAAATGGAGTTAAGGAAGGTATTGCAGTAATACTAACTTTACAATAGTCTATCAGAGTATCAGTTTCTGACGAGGATTGATTTATCTTGACGCTCTTTTTGAAAATCATAAGGTTACTGGTCCTGGCTCCTCCTAACGCATACTTTTGTTGGACATTTGTTTTGCGACAAGTGTTACCCGTGTAAAGGGTAAATCAACAGCAAGGTATGCGGTAAAATCAGTATGCGTATTTCGCAATAGGCTGATCCTATTGTCACAAACGGAATTATTTAAAAAAGCGTTGGCTTAATGTAAATCACACACGCTAGCCAGCTGCTCTCATTCTAAGAAACTCTAATCAGCACACATGCGATCGACTTACGCCAAAGCACAGCTGCATGACGAACAAGGAAATAACAACGGATACGCGGAACGCCGCGCCTACAGATTCACATTAATATGCTAATGTCTTCCGCAATATACAGTATATAAACCCGGCTGCTTCAAGTTTAGATTCAGTCATTCCAACGACTCCAAATCAACAACTTGAAGCAGATCTGGTAAGAATCTTTTTACTTAATTAATAGGAAATCTAGAAGCTGGCGCCTAGGGGGTTGCTTGCCTGATCCCCTACCGCTTAGTATTAGGGATCTAGAGGTGTCCAGGGGCACTGCTTACCTGATTCCCTAATGATGCTTAGTTGTAGAATTTTATATTAGGAGCCAAGAAGCTGGTGTCCAGGGGCACTGCTTACCCGGTTTCCTAATGACTCTTAGTTGTAGAATATAGTTGCTAGTACAGGGTGATTCCTACCACTCTCATGTGTAATGTTAGTTTTAGGAGGACTTGTTCGTCCTCATACTTTGTGTACTATTGTAAACTCGATGTAATCCTTTGTAACTTGTTGTTTAGTATTTCATTAATTTGTGATCTGTGTTTACTTTCTATCCCTACCTCTGACTACGTCCTTCAGTCACGAAAACCCCTCGTGACACTATGCTTTACATCTGCTATAGATGGATTACGTTACTTGAGAAAAAATACGTTATGCAATACACACTATAATTTTTATTTTCCAAAGTGTTTTTACAATTTTATCTACTGTTTAGCCGAAGCATCTTTAAAATTCATAAGCGCAAATCCCACATTTGTGTGACAGCTAAGGAAAAACTGCAGAAAACCTTAACCAGATCTGCCGGTACCAGGAGTCGAACCTGGTCCGCTTAGGTGAAAGTCCAGCACGCTAGACAATAGACTGCCTCTTACTATTCACCTACATATAGTATGTTTCCCAGATTTTTTAGTTAAAGTAAATATTGTTGAAGGCTCGAATCAAGACAATTCGAGGGATTCTATAGTTAGAGAATTGACCTTGTTTAATATATATGCAATTAGATTTTATTTTTACCAAGGGAATTAATAGTTCTTTTTTTTTGTTTCAGGTAAGGTTCTACAAGAAAATGGCCAGAGTGGTATATAGATCCCATTGGACATACAGTATCAAAACAGAAGATTTGACGGTTTTCTTTAACTGTTATTTACATATAGATGCCAACTGCTGATTCAAGTTCGTTTTACGTATCTTTTAATACTATCTGGCTGAAGAGTTGCAGTTTAGCATCAAAAGTAAAACAATTTTAAACGAGATAGAGACATTATTGTACACTGTGGTGAAGGTCTAACGATAAACTGAGTAAGTTCAAATAATTATCACAAGGCTACCATTGAAATTGACTGAACAGCTACATAAAAATAATAAATTACGCAGTTTACTACCATTACTACCCAGTTGACTATTGCTCATCTGCAATTTCGTTTTTTATCCCGACTAAGGTTACGAGGATACCACCAGATATATTTTTTGTGTGCATTTATAGATCCGGCCTCTGTAAGTCCTATAGAAAAAAATTATATGGTTGGTGCAATTGGTGGGTGCGATGTATGTTTGTCACTTTTATAAACTTGGTCCCACAACCCAACCCAACTACATATATGGTAGGAAACAGAATAGATCACATATGTATAAGCAATGAGTGGCTCTGTTGAGTGTAACTTCATGTTAAAGGGCGTGGGAAATGTTTTTGTCAATATGTTTATCCCCTTATAGACTCGATTCCTGTAAGTTCCATATCCAAATCAACTACACGGTTGAGCTCAGCATGGACCAGAGTGTTGATGAGCGTGGTAAATTTGTTTGTCAGTATGTTTGTAAGTGCAAGTCAGTGTGTATATATACTCGGTCCATGTAGATCCAACTCCATGCCACATATGTGGTTGCACCAAAGCGGTGCAATTAGTGTGTCTGGTGGGCGTGGTTCCAAGTAAATTGTTTTGATACAGGTCATCTTTGAATGGGTAAATTTAAATCATTGAAAGTCTTGATAACGAAAAAAAATTTAACATAATACAGAACATTGTTATCAACCTAAGGTACGTGTCACGCCATCAAAAAATATGGCAGAAGTGTTCATTTCAGCTAAATGTTCCCTTCTTCCCTTCTTGGTGCACTGGTAATGCGTGTTTCGATTCATTATATTTCAGCAAGTGGTTATGCCTTTTCATTCTTTAAATTGAGTATTGGAAGAAACCAATAGTTTATTGCTGTTTTCTAGTCTGAGGTAACAAATCAAATAGATATTAAGTTATATATAAATACCAAGAAAATTGAAGATAAACTAACTCTGGTGTGTTATATCGGACAAATTGATATGGTGTGATCTGTGGCCAATTTTCTTACATTGTAAGCAATGGCTCACGATAAATTAGTAACTACATCATAATAATACTTAAATAGATAAATAATAATAATTTTCTCAATAATTGATTTGCTTATCTTCTTGTGGTGGACTTTAACACAACTTTTTTCTTAGAACTCTGTATAATTAAATTCTTTGCGGTAATAATTACTTACTGATAAGATTACAATAGTTCCTGTTTTCAAGTAATGCTAAACCATTAAATTTTATAGCAAACATTTCTTTATGCAAATGATTATTTTCTTTTGAAATAAACTCTCGACTCAAACATTGTTTTAAAAATACATACTTTTCGTAATTAACACAGCTGTTTCAAGAAGCCGAATTTAACGTGCCGCTAATAAATCAAAAGGTAGAGACTGTAAAAGAACAGTAAAGATGAAAAGTAAAAACCACCCAAGACGTCTCTTAATAATGAAATGCTAAGTAGATGTTAATTTTAGAATAAAATTAGAAAACTAAAAATTTTTGTAGTTCAATGCAAACACATGAGAGATAGCTACTACTTTAATCATATTGCTTGGTCGGTATTTCCTTAAAAGGAAATAATCTTCTCTTACTACACATAGAATTTCTTGTATTTTCTAAGATGTTACGTAATTGAAACGCAGCGATAGAAATTTGAGAATAAGATTGTAAAAGTTCTTGTAATATGAGCTAGCCGTGGCGATCTTTTAAGGTATTAAACTTTAATTTATTCTTCTGAACCTTAATTGCATCAATTGAACATTCAACTAAAAGTACTTTAATTATTCCACGCTTTCCTGCTTTAATTCTGAGAATGTTTAATTCATACTAACTAGTTTGTATCATTTTAAAAATAGCGCCTATAAATTGATTAATGTATTGGCATACTTACTGTATAAACTAATTCTAGATAACCACTACATAGATCATCGAATGTAATGCAAGTTATGCAATCAATACTTTAGGTACCATTCAACATTAGGTACTCTTTTATCATTCAACGTTATAATATTAAAGCTTTTACATGTCCATGAACCCAATGTCCCAGTTTTGTAGGATGCTACAAGTCATTTTCAACCAAGATCTTTGCCGGAACAAAAGTCAGCCAATGTTCGAGTTCTCAAGCGTACAGCATACGAATTATTCAGGAGTGTAGTAGAATTCTCCCAGATTGGGCTAAATTCTAGTAGGGTCGATCATATGATCATGTTCTACCATATCGATCCTTCGCCCAAAAAACAACAAAACAAATCAAGGAACAATAGTACCTCCATTATATAATACCGTTGAATAGTTTATAAACGCACAAGTGATTAATTTACTAGAGTACCTTTTGAAGGTATACACCATCTGTTGTACAGGCATGCACGTTTTTCAATGGGTTGCTATGAAACTGCTGTTATTGCCAACGTGTTAATTGTTGAAGTGTACTCTTAAGAGATAGTAGAAATCAGTATACTGTAGAGTCATAGGATAAAGGGGTCTAGATTACAACGGCCTATCGCTGTTTTGGTTGTTGTGGCCATGACCACAACGGCCAACTCGAAACTCCGCCTCATCCGTTATTTTGTCCACAACGGCCATCGACGCTTGTGTATTGGTGATGCTGACCAACCGCCAAATGTCCACAACGGCCAACTGTGACGCTTGATCACACCACCCAAAATGACCACAACGGCCAACTGTGGGGCGTGACCACAACGACCAAAAAGACCACAACGGCCAATTGTGATCCGTGACCATAACAGCCAAAACGACCACAACGGCCAACTGCGCAAATCGTCACAACACTTTAGTTTCTAACGTTGTCGCCTTGTCATAGAATTAGCGTGCGGATGCTGTGGATGTGTGTGAGAGAGAGGGCAAAGCGTGTGATTAATAATAGTCAAGCAAACTAACGTTGTTTATACGTTATTTTGGTCCCATTAAAGTCTATTTCTCTGTTTTAACTTACACTGTCAAAAAGGTACGCTCAGAATTTGACAACATATTTCGAGGTCAAAGTAACGTCGATTTAACCTGACTTATCTACATTGAAAAATGCATCTCTATAAAACTAGAGCCCCATGAAGTTGAAGGAATTTTTCTACCTTATCTTTTCGGTATCTCAGACAGATTAAAAGATAAACGCCGAAAACTCGGCACAGATACTTCTCAGTATACTCTAAGTATTTATAGATTTGTGATACTTACTTTACAGGGTAGTTAACCTAACATTAAAATAAGTTGCCTCTATATTTAGTTCGATTTAACAATATAATAAACAACAAAATGATTACAAACTAATACTAAGCATTAGGACGGTCTAAACCTCCTAAATAACTATATACACTAATACTAAGCATTAGGATGACCAGGTAAACAGTACTCCTGTGTACCAGTTTCTAGGTTTTTTAAATAAGCAGTAGGAGAATTGGGTAAAAATACCCCTGGGCACCAGTCTCTAGATTCCTTTCAGTTAAAAGAATACTAAAGGTACTTGCCCCGAGATCTGGCTGATGGATAATGGTAAGTCCCCAGAGGGAACTGAATTATTTAAGCCAGATCTCGCGTTTATATATCTTTTATAAATGCAATCTAAGCAAAAAAGGCGAGAGGGGAAATGCAATGTAAGGGAATCGCGAGTGCGTGTCATCTAGTAGTAGTTTCTTTCGTTACAAGACGCAGTTGTGCGCTAGACTTTATTAATAGCACCAAGCTTGCGCGAGATAAGGTCTAAAATGGGTAATAAAGAAACTATTTAGAACTTTTTACTGGTTTTGTCCTGTTTAACAGTCTACACTCTATCATTGGAATACCAAAATGTAACTAAGCATTTTGCACATTTGGACATCTAGTTTACGAAATCAGTATGAGGACCACTTTTAGAACATTTGGTGCTATCAGGTATTACGTCATCGGGATTTTCTAAACAGAACCATTAGGTTTTAAGTATGAAAATCCATAGCAAGTATGATTCTGAATAAAGAAGCATTTACATACCACATGCTTAAAATGCATAACAACGGAGCTAGAACCGATTATGGATTTTGTCCCGTTTAATAGTCTTTACGCAATTATTCGGGCAAGCTTCTGGCAAAGCAATGAATTTAAAATAACTTTGCGTATTTCGATCTCCAGTTTACGAAGTTACCTATGAGCACCCATCTTAAAACATTTGCTGGCATTGGGATTTTTTAAATGAAACCATTAGGTTTTAACTATGAGAATAACTAACTCGAAATGAAGCGATAAATAACACTTCATTTGGTAGCTACTTTTCCCACTAGTTCGGAAAAAATGAACTTACATGTTGACCGTCGTACCACTTTGTTCGTTTGAGGTCTTATAATAGATTTGTTCAGGAGGTTGAGAGTTTTGCAGTATTTTTTATTTGAATACAAATATTATACTATATTTTAATTATTAAGCTTTGTAACAAGAAATAAGTCTTGGAAAATAAGGGATGCACATAAGAGACGGAGACGGGTAATCAAAATAAGTGCAAAATAATGTTCGGTTCTGAAACGCGTCGGGTAGCTCAATAATCAATTTAGTAGTTGGCTCTGATGCTAAAGTGGATTCAAGAACATTTTGAGCCTATGATATTTCTATACTACTTCACAACCTATTGGCACAAATCATACGTATCGATTCACATTATTGAAATGTAGTGGTTCCAGTTAAAACACTTCACTGTCACTTCCTGAGATGGTTTTAAACGTGTTCTAATACTGTTTTCACTAACTACAAGAAAAAAACACTACATTATCTTAGCTTTATCGATTGAATATAGAATGTTAAACAGGACAAAACCCTTTTATTGGTTCTAACTCGGTTATTATGCATTTTAGACCTATGGTATCTCAATATCTCTTTTTTCAGAATCATCTTTACCATGATTGTCATACCTAATGGTTCCATTTCAGAAATCCAAGATGACGTCATATCGGGTACCAGTGAACGTTCTAAAACAAGTTCTAATGCTGCTTTCGTAAACTAGAGGTCGAGACGTAAACAGAGGACTGTTAAACGAGACACCTTGTATATATTACACAATAACTTTCCGAATAAATTGTGTTTTAAAATTTTTCTTCCTAAAGAAACACGAATTATATCCACATGCTATAAAAATAAGTTGAAATATCAATTTTGCCTTATCTGTGCTTAATACAACTGATTTCTTGGAATCGGTACTTTCTTTACATAGAAAATGGTTGTCAAAACGATGTTAGGATAAAACAATTTTCCAACTTTTACAATTATTACTCTCATCGAGCCCAATATACTATCCGTAAAGGAAAATCTTACACACACTCTCTCTCTCTCAGATCTCTACACAAGAGATATTTTCCATTAAACCTTAGAAGGACGTCGGCGATTTTATTATTTTATTATGGAGTTAAAGGTTGTTAAGAAGGAGTATATAGGAGAAGTTCTCTGATAATATTTGACATAATCACAGCAGCTCTATCAATATTGCTTCTACTTGCCTACGGTCCCAGGCCCCACGATCTCTAGTATCCCACCGGTCGGTACGGCTGAGCCCAAGTAAGCTATACTCGGAGAATTATCTATAAGAGATGTTGACGTGAACACAGCCTTTTACACTAAAACAACTCCCCCTCCACATGCTATATGCCGAGTCTTTACTTTAGGTAGAGTCTGACGAAGTGCTGTCGGAGCTCACCGTGCTTATAATTTAGTAGGTCTGGATCCTAAGAAACTCCTAAAAAGACCTAGGATCTAAGCTCAACCCGGGGGCTTAGAAGCTCCGGAACTAGCCTGGAGAGCCAGTATTTAGAAGGTGGATAGCAACCTCGCTCCCACCGATGAGAACTGGTAGCACTCACATAAGAGAGTAACGCTAATTAAGCGTACTTCAATTCTTTGCCTTATTGGGGGCTGTGACTTATAACCTTCACGCAGGTGAGTCACGCAAATCCGCACTATAATGTAATGCACTTCCCCAGGAACTGCAGTTCCAGAAACGACAGATTTTTCTTCCTCATTCAAATTCTATTGATGATTAGCGAAACGAAAGCCTGCCAACTCTCATGTAAGTACTAGACCTAATATTACTCATATTAAGCAAGCACTTATATGTATGCATTTTTTGTAAAATGCTATTAGAGTATCATATAGAAGGTCAAGTGCAGTTTATTACCACACATACTATAATTTTTGATATTATAATAAATAATTAGCAGTAATTAGCTTCGCTGTATACCTGTTTAGATTTTTGACACGGTATGTTTCCTTTAAGAACTTAATGGATAAATCTGAATCATGTATTAGTTCCTTATCAACCATAACGTCGTCGCCGAGAAATCGAAGAGTGTCTGTAGTTAGCTATGTCTCTGGTTGTATTTGTGGAAGTAATTAATTCACTTTGCTGCGCTCGTGCAGTGGTTTGACTAATCAACGGTGCATTTACGAGTACTATACACAGACTGGTATACTCGCTGAAAATGCATAATATATAAAATACTACTTGAAGTTAACGGAATCGTAAATTTAGGAATCTGAGCAGCAACAAAAAAAAATCATATTTTAAGATATCTTATCTTAAAAGTACCAATAAGTTAATTTTTTGAATACTGAATAGTATCGTCCTTCCAATTCTCATCATAATCAAGAATGTCTAGGCTAGAGTTTATTGTTTTCAACTTCACTTAGTAAAACTCTGTAATCATGAAATAAAATTAAAATAATATAAGTTTCACAGAAACTGTTAAATTAACTTTAATGAAACGGTAATCGATCTTTCTGCTTCCTTAGATTTTATTAGTACAAAGAATTATAATTGTTTTTAACACTGGAAAATAAATCAAATAACAAAGAAATTTAAATATAAAAAGATAAATTATAAACTATAATATTTCTATATTTTTTGTATGAGTTGAATTTCTCAGTTTTTTAGGTAAATATTTAGACTACAAGTCATATTTTATATTATTGGCCAGAATTGGCATCTAACATTTTTTTTTAAATAAATGGTTAATTTCAAAATTTACGTTTTAATTTTATATAAATTGGCGCTAAAAAACTCCAATCACTATATTTGAATTTCTTGACAAATTCAAAATAATTTTCTTCGTTTCCAATTTCCAATAAATCTTTAATAATTTATTCTTCAAATATTTTTTGTCATTAACGATGTTAATTAAATTTTCTTTTAATGTTGAAATATGAATATTTATTGTTTATGCACTTTTATTATTAATAGTATATTAAAGTATTAGTTTCATAAGACGCGTTTTTAGCGCACGCGTCCGAGTTTAGAAAACGACCCGCGAAGCGGGGAGTTTTCTAACGGACAAGTGCGCTAAAACGTCTTATGAAACGAATACTTTATACTATTTTTTATACTTGCGTCGTTATTTCGTTAATTATTAAAAAATAAATTAGTTTTAAATAAAATTTGTTAGTGAGATTTTGTTAAGTACTTTTGACAGTTGGCTACACTGAAAATTCAACTTCAGCATTTGTTATTTAAATTGTTTTGTTTTTATAAAATTAATTTAGTTTCTGTGACAAGAAGGTAAAATGGTCAGATATTCCCTCCCTCCATCTTATTAAAAAGAATTAATTTATCTTAATCTTATTAAAATAATGGAATCTAACCATATTGATAGATTTATAACAACTGCAGAAAATAACCAACAATTAGCTATGAAAGTAAGTAAAATTTTGTGCTAAATACTTTCAATTTTTAATATATTTCAATTATTTAAGGTTGCGTTAATAATGGGATTCTGTGGTGCCTGCCGAAGAGATGAATTGACCAACATGTTATTAGACGATATTGTGGTCAAAGATGATGTGTTCACTGTGGTTGTAACAAAAACAAAAAATAAAGTTCGAAGAGAATTCTTAATTACAGAGAAACTGTGGATTGATTTAATTAAGCAATATTTGAGCCTAAGGCCTAAGAAAATAAACCACAGGCGGTTTTTTATAACCTACCGCAATGGAAAATGTATTTCTACTCCTATCGGTATAAACACCATGGGAAAAGTTCCTTTTATTATTGCCACTTATTTGCATTTAACCAACCCGAAGCTTTTTACAGGTCATTGCTTTCGACGTTCAAGTGCTTCCCAATTGGCAAACAAAGGTGGCGATTTAATAACTATAAAACGGCATGGAGGTTGGAAGTCTTCAGCTGTGGCTGAGGGCTGTATTGATGCTTCAGTTAAAAAAAATGGAGGTAGCTGAATTGCTATCTAATAAGCCATGTACTTCCACTTCAACGGCTCAAGTGGTAATTGACCACTGCTTCATTTTTACATGAAGAATCACACACTTTTAGCAGCAACCCAATAACGAGTCAACAAAACATTGTTGAGGGGCAAAATTTACCTTCATTTAAGATTAATGCCCAGGACACTTCTGCTGTTCAATCAAAGTGTATAATAACTGTACTTTTAATACAAAAGATGTATAAAGAATAATTTGTGAATTTATTTAATAATTTTTAATTTAATTAATTTATTTTGTGTATGTTTATTTTATATTTTAAAAGTTTGGCATTTTATCACATAACAACATAACCGCACTTTTAAATATAATAAGTTTGACATTTGAGAACAGCTGTTAGGTGCTACCAACTTTAAAAAACAAAATTTTACTGTTTCCAGTACTCTAATAAATCTCATTAGGACACGCAAATGCGTATCCTAATGGAGTTCATTAGGACACGTAGTATAAAAACTATCTTTTTAAACTTTATCGTTGACATTTATCATAATCACACTTAGTTTTGCTTTTGAAGTTTACACATAACTCTACTTTATCTTCAATATAACCTAATTTTTTTTAGTTTGAATAGCCCAAGAAATACAACCTTTTCTTTTGTGTTTTATGACTACTAAATTGTTTTTTTTTAGTTGTTTCTTATACAGCGTTACAAAAAACCACTAAATCTCTCATTAAAAGCTAAATTAAATTTTGGCTTTTGAAATACATACCTCGAATCAAATTCTGATTTTAAAATTTAAGCAAAATACAAAATTACAAAGACAGAAATGTAGATTTTAAATTCCTAATTCTAAAACCATATAATACTTATGTTCTATTTTGAATCTTTACATTCCTATATAAATATCTTTATTATGTGTTAAGCTAATTTAATTAAATACTTTTAGTTGCATCTAAACTTGATCTGCAACCCAAATTACATAAATCTATTTGGCGATAAAAAAACCGCCAAATAATGACGATAAAAAGTCTACAAATATATTTTCCAGTGATTTTAACAAAGAAGCTCAACCTTCTCACTAATATCTTTTCAAATTAAGTGGTATAGATGATATTACACGAAATTCCAATAATCCATCCTATCACAAAGTTATAGAATTGAAAATAAATTAGTAAAACCATTTTATTATTATAATGAGAATTACAGCTAACAACAATTCTTCCTGGTAAGTCTGTGTAGGTAAGTAGATTTCCAGTAATTATTTCTTGATTTCTTGAATCGACTGTGCAGTTCATGAATAGCACTAACATTGTAGGATATTTTTCCATTAAATTTAATCTAATAAGTTTGGTCTATGGAAACATAGCCTAGGTAGTGTAGGGACTGGCGTGGCCTTCTCTCACCCAAGCGACCAGAAATCGGCTCCCGGTACCGACAGATCTGGTTGAGATTTTCTGTAGTTTCTCTTAGCTGTAATACATGTGGGATTTGTGGTAATCCCATCTGTTAGGTCGGCTGCAGCCTCACGTTGGGCCTGCGTAATAGTAATAATCCCTCCTCCCTCGCGCACAAGCTTTATAGCTTGGCTTGTCAAGTAATGAGTAGTATCAATTATTATTATTATAACAATATGGAATAAACCATAATAAAACTGATTTTGGTTCTGTAGGATATTGGTTTGAATATGTCGCATTACTATGTTAAATAATAGATTTTTTAGAAGCTTGCCATCAATATATATTACGCTGACAGGACGATATTGGCCTACATCGCTACAGCTTTTTATCTCAGGTTTTACAATAGGGATTATCATCAAAGTTTTACACTTATTTGGAAAGTAATTAATTTTTACGCACTGGTTGTATAGATTAGTTATAAACAGTGGAAATGTTTGATGCACTCTTAACATCACATCACTTGTAAATCCGTCTTCTTTTTTTCTTTTCCATCTGTCTTCCGGGTTCTCTTTTTTCTAGAACTTTCTCTATTTTCGTACTTGAAAACTGTTATTTATCTTCTGTTTCTATGTGAGTGTTCATTTCTTCTCTTGTTGTCTTGTGATAATCACTATCGTTTCTAACATTATCTTCTACAGTAAAGTGTTCCATCGTATGTTCCAGAGTACTCTTTGTGTCCTCCAGCTTCTGTGGTCGTCGCTAATAATAATGTTTTCTTCCCTCTTTCTCTCTTCGCTAGTAGGAAATGGAAATCTCTCCAAATCGCGAGCTAGACTTGTCGTCATTTAGATAAAAAGAACTCGTAGTGGCACCGCCGGTCTGAGTACATAGCTCCAGAGATCAAACAGGGAAATAAAAGCAAACTAGGGCCACCTAAATGCCTTTTGATTGTCCAGAGGGAACAAAACGCAATTTGTTTGGAAATGAGACTGAAACAACGCAGTTCCGTAATAAACTGATATAACTGTAGCAATTTCCTTTTTATTTCCTTACAAAATTATTAACATTAAAATGAATATTAAGCATATGAAACTATATCATCATTTCCTTGACAGTGGCACAGTTCTGCCTGTTCGCTGTCTTTAGATTTTTCGAATCTTTTCTACAATTCGCAGTGCCTAATTCTTCCAGTAGGTAAATTATGTAGGCTCTTAAATTTTTTATTTTACCCCATTCTTGTGTTTAATAAGGTTTCATAACATTATGACTTGTCGATATTATTATAAAACTGCCCCGTTTTTATCGCTATTCCAGTTTAGTTCTTTTCGCGAAAATCCTCTTTGTCTCCCTGATTCCAGCAAACCTTTCCAAGCAGTTGAAGGTTTTTTAAATCGTAGAGTTTCCAGTTATCCACTTAGTTCTCGCACTGGTCTAATTTATGAATATGGATCTCAGTATTTCTGAGTCTCTTGGCTTTACCGAAAACGCGGTCTTCAGGAAGATATGAGTGTCCCCGAATAGGTATGGTCAATCTTATGAATTTCAAGAATGGAGGTGCGTGTTTTTGTAGCCAAATCAAGAACATGTGTATAATCGAGCTGTTTTTGTTTTCGCTACTACACCCATCAGAATGGAGTCTTTCTGTAACCTCTTCGAGAAACTCGGTTTTGAGCAAAAAATCAAGAAGCTCGAAGCCAATATTTACATATATTGATCCCCATCCGGCTTGCTGGTCCAGCCATGCATAAAATATTCCTTGCTATACCTCAACCGTGAATACAAGAAGTGAGTCATCATCGTAACTACACCGACACCGGAATAAACAAATACGATCCGAGGAAAGATAAGATAAGAGTCCAAATTTCACATTGCTAAGAATTCAGTGACATACATATTTTTTAATTAAAATCAGTTTGTTCCGCTACTGAATCCTTCTTATTTATTTATTTGTTTTTGGATGAGGAATCGGGATGGCGGAGCATCCTTCGTACCTCATGACATCGATTGCTATGATCATTTGGCCGAATCTTGGGGAATTCCACCCCCAGAAGGGATTTTATCGTGGCAAAATCGCATTAACACGAAATCTACAGTTGAAAAATAAAAAATTACTATCTCCGCCGGGGCTCGAACCTCGAACCATTGGATTATGAAGCAAACACGCAAACCACTAATCCACCGAGGCTGGCTTCTAGCTCATTTGTTGTTTATCTTATCATCTAAATTACAGTGTGGCGTTCGTGTAATTCTAGATGCATTTTACATTTTCGCCCACGTGATTTGTGTTGACTAATTTCTTATATTTATGGTTAGATATATCAGTTACGCAGAATGAATATAAAGATCACTGTTGAGCGTAGAATACGTTTCCTACTGGGATCTATAGTAAAACTTGTTCATGTTGTAAATCAAAACAGTAAGAGACTGCGCCATTCTTCTTTCTACTTCTACTTCTACTACGCCATATTCTTTCATCATTTTGCAGAATTACTTAGCTCGACTTGGTGTACTTTTACATCATGTATCCAAAGTTTATTTAACGTGACCCACTTGCGTTAGCTTATGACCACGGTCCCCCTGGGACAACGAATTCAGTTACGCTCTATTAGGGCGTCAGTTACATTTGTAAGAGCTACCAGTACTCATTGGTGGGAGCGAGATTGCCTATCCCATTGTATCACAAAATTAGCCACTCCGCCGAACCAAATTAAGGCTTGGTAAGCCTCGATAGAGCCCCCTCTGCACTCTACCCAAAAGTAGAGCCCCGGCCAATACCAACCAAAGGTGGGGTTGTCTTAAGCGTAGGAGGATATATATTCGCATCAACGCCCTTTATAATGTGATCCCCTGGAGTAGCCATCCTGGATCGGCCATATCTATAGATCTTAAGTTACCGAAGTGACTCAAACTAGTGGTCCATCACAAGGTTGCCCTCGCGCCATTCCACAGTGCAATGCGACTGCCTATGAAGAAACACTTAGCGATGCAGTCTTCACTTAAACAGTGATTTGGGGTCGCTACTGAGTTAGTCTTTACCAGTATCGACTCGCGTCCTAGAATCTATCCCCGTTCTAATGCGACTATACAACTTGTAATGAATCTGAATTTTGAAGATAAATAAGTTTTTCGGGATTTGGTTCATCCATAATGCTTTCTCCTACCTTTTAGATAAATTCATCTACCGTATTTTTCTCGTGTGTATTAGTACAACGTGAACGCTGGTTTCTTCCTCGGTTTTCTACTATACCTAACCCCCTTTTCATATTTGTAGATATACGAGGTATGTGAGAAAACTAATGAGACTGACAACATTGCGAGCGATCTAGCAACGCTGTGTTGTTCTACTTCACGAGACAGGTGTGTTAATCCCTGCCAGATGCTCAGTCCGAGTTTCAACTCCGTACAGCCATCACGTGATTTTTGAGAGCGTCATCAGTTAAGTTGTGTTTTTGTTGTGTGCTACGAAAATGGAACAGCGGAATTTACAGCAACGTTATGCCATCAAGTTTTGTGTTAAACTTGACCTTTGAAAAGTTGAAACGGGCCTATGGGGAACATTTCTTATCAAGAGCACAAGTTTTTCACTGGCTCAAATCATTTTTGGAAGGCCGAGAACACGTTCACAATGAACCTCGCTCAGGGAGACCTTCAACTTCAAAAACTGATGAAACCGTCGAACGTGTGAGGGATCTTGTGAGGTCAGACCGTCGTTTAACAATAAGGATGATTAATGACCAGTTAAACTTAAATACTTTCACCGTACATCAAATCTTAACCAAAGATTTGCACATACGAAAGGTTTGTGCGAAAATGATGCCGAAAAAACTCAAAACTGAGCAGAAGGACAATCGAAGAAACGTGTGCGTTGATCTTCTTGAGAAGATTGCCAATGACCAACAATTCTTCAATCGTGTGACCACAGGTGATGAGTCCTGGATTTTTGAGTACGATCCTGAGACAAAGCGACAAAGTCAGGAGTGGCAAACTGAGACATCTCCTCGACCGAAGAAAGCTCGAATGAGCAAATCAAGGAGCTGATTTGCTTTTTTGACAGTAGGGGTATCGTACACAAAAAATTTATTCCTCCAGGACAAACTGTCAGGCAAGTGTTTTACAAAGATGTCCTTGGAAGTCTCAGAAAAAGGGTGCTGCGTGTGAGACCGGACATTGCAGACAAGTGGATGCTTCATCATGACAACGCCTCATGTCACACGGCCATCTCCATCACGGACTTTTTGATCTCAAAAGGCATCCCTGTTGTTCCCCAGCCCCCCTATTCACCCAATCTGAGTCCTTGTGACTTTTTTCTTTTCCCGAAACTGAAGAATGTCTTAAATAAAAGAACGTCATTTTGGGACTCTGGAGAACATTCAAAAGAATCTGACCGACATGTTAAAGGTCCTACCAGTTCTAGCCTTTCAGCGCTGCTGCCAAGACTGGGAACAACGACTCCGACGGTGTATAGCAGCCGAAGGAAACTGCTTTGAAGGGGACAATATTGTTGTTTGAAAAAAATAAAAACTTAAAAAGATAAAAAATCAGTTTCATTACTTTTCTCACACACATCATATTCTAAAGGTTTTGCTAACGGATGAATACACTTTTTGACATACATTTTTCTTGTTACACTTATGTCATCGTGCTTTTCGTTCTCGGATTTCATGCTTCATTTAGGCGTATTAATTTGTAGTAGTATTAATTTGTAGTAAAATTTCGTATATTAACTAATTTTTTCCACTACCGCGTCGTGCATTAAATCTCGGCCTCGTAGTACATAGCAATTGACGTGACAACGCATTTATAACGAAAATAACTATTAAATACTACTGACAGTTATTATTCGTAAGGTCATTAGAAAATTTAAGAAATATATTTTAACTTAAGCTTTATAAATGATGGTTGATATTTGAAATGTGACTTTCAACAAGCCGAAAGTGACATTTAAACATTTGTTATAACTGTAATAAAAGCAGCAATACGTAATCCGGGTTTCCTCTGAAGTGATAGTTACATTTCATAGCTTTATTTTATAGCTAATTTATGATTAACACGTTTTCAACAACTCTTATTTCCCTCTGAATATCAGTGGCGTGCGGTGAGAATGTAGGCTAGGGAAGCAACCACGATTTTTATTATAATACACCTAGGTACAGGCGCGGATTAATGGGGAGGGAATAATCCCCCCCCCCCAATTTAGAAATAAGTTTACATATAATAGAAACAAATAATGTTTGTTTAATTATTATTTATTAAAACAATTATTTTTCCAAAGATTTCCCCCTCAAAATACTTATCTGGATCCGCCCCTGCTAGGTACAATAAAAAACAGTGTTATAATTATTAAGCTTAAAAGTTTTTCAAAGCACTTTTACACTTTATACTTATGGAATTTGTTGACTATCATTCTTTATTTAAAAAAAAACTACTAGTACGTATCAATTTTCCGGTCTTTCTTAGCAAAATACCGGTACAGGTTTTAATCTTTGTTGTTAAATTTGAAAGATCTGGTTTTGATCTGCCTTTCTTAATAATTTGTAATTTCTCTCCAAAACTGTATGCGAAAAATTCCTTATTAATAATTTACAAACTGAACAAAAAATCGTCACGATTCGGTTATATCGAAGGTACTCGAACCTTTCACCGAAGCAGTTGAATTTGCAGTCGTGACGATAATGCAATTTTAAATTTGCATACAGGCAAACTAAGAACTATTCGTCTTTAAAAAAATACAACTTATAAATTAAAATAATAAAATGCGACAAAATACAGTCTCATTCGCAGATTTACATTACTTAAGTAATACTAAATCGAAGAAATAACCAAATTATAATAAATAAACATTTGGGAACGAAGCACAATAAAAATTACGACCAAACAATGTTAACCAGCCAAACAGCATCCGTCTATTATAACACCCCGCGCTCGCTGATTCACGCCAAGGTTAAGAGAAGAGCATTTGTAAGCAGTGCTTATATTAAGTGTATGTATCACATTTGAATCGGTATTTCCTTTCCGTGCAAGTTTAATGAGCCTAATTTAAAATAGTACTCTAAATAATTATACTTTTTGCTGTACAAGAGTTGATATTGAGCTTTAATTTGATAAATATTTCAATTTAAATAAACGATAACCATAATTTTACAAAAGTATTTTTGTTAGCATTGTTTTTATTTTTAATAAATTCTCAAGGCAAGCATTGCTTCCATTGCTTCCATGGACCGCACGCCACTGCTGAATATGTCAAAAGTAATTGTAATTTATTTACTTTACTTAAATTGAAATATCCGTCAAGTCGAATAATTAAGGTTAGTTTAGTATAAGAATGTCTTTCAAGACATCCTGTAATTAAGAGTTTTTTCTGTAAATATTCTATAAGAATAGGGAGCTTTTTAATTATAATGTAGTTTGCAACCATTAAATTTTTCTATTAATAAAATCAGTGTGCACGCAAATGAAGATACATCGAAACCCTGCACTTAAAACTTAATTTTTCAGTAACTAAAACAAAACTCCGTAATTATTTAATAATAGCCACAGCACACAGTGATTTCACCAGAGATAAATGCTACAATAACATAATTATTATTATTACATTCTTTAATGTAAAACGGTAGTTTAACATTTAACACATTGACCTTTTGTAATTTAAAAAAGTGATACCAATTATATCCTAATTATAAGTATCACTTTTTTTATCTATCTAAAGAAACCGCCTTTAATTTCATGTTTATACGATCAAAAGAAAAAAAAAGCATAAAAGAGAAATATTTCTGTTTGAAATTTATTTAAAAAGGAATCTAATACATATTTTTAACAAGGACTTTCACCGGTCGAATGTAATTCTTCCCGGGTATTATTAAGTCATTATCCTGTCGCCTTCTTAAGAGGATTAACAAGAAGTTCCGCGTGACGCAGGATACCCAGAAAACAGCGGCAATTTCCTGATAACTTCCTGCCCATTGCACCGTCAAAAAAATCCCCCCAGATTATTTGAGGTTGGCCAGACATCCTGTCACAAAGTAAGCAGAAGTGGACTTTGCAGAATTTCTCATTGTTGAATTTATCTACCTTTATAAATGGTTCCTATATATTTTTAGGAAAACATTTTTCTTTTCCTCTCGCTGATATCTTCGAGAAAAATGTTTGGAGTTTTCCTTTTTATTATTTGTGTTTATATTTTGAGGTTTGTTTTGTTCACAAAAAATGTATACTATTTTGAGTAAAACGTGACAAAACGGCTAATACTCTTGAATTAATTATTTAATAAAATATAATAAAAATCAAAAGATTAGATAAAGTTTCACAAGTTTTTAATAAATTCTTAACCTTACAATTGTTTCGACATTAAATGTCATTATCAAAGGCAGAAAAAATAATGACATTTAATGTCGAAACAATTGTAAGGTTAAGAATTTATTAAAAACTTGTGAAACTTTTGATTTTTATTATATTTTATGATCAAGGAGTTCCACAAAGTAAGGCTGGAGGCAGTAAACTCTAATTATTTAATAGATTAATGATCATCTGAAGAAAATTCCTGAAACATCTTCAGCAAATACATTATTCATAAAATTTCAAGTAATCTTTAAATTATTAAGCATATTTTATTATTTAACCGAAGTATTAACCTATCATTTCTGTTTATCTTTTATTTTCATCACAATTTCTCAAGTTTCATCAAAATCGGACCAGTAATGTAAATGAATGAATAAATCAATCGACAAATGAGTGAATGAATCGATGCAGGAAAAATTAAATCAATAAATCGGTGAAAAAATAGATGAATCGTTATTTACACATCAATTGATGAATGAACGAATAAGTCGGTGAAAAATGAATGAATGAATCACTGAATAAAAATAGATTTAGCCAATGAATGCTCGAATTGATGAATGAGTAAATGAATCGATGAATAAATGGATGAACTTATGAATGGATGCATGCGCCAGTGAATAAGGAACGTAAGCATCGACAGTGGTTGGAAGTAATGCATTTACAAGTAAGCATTTCTGTAATGTAATTACTTTTTTTGGCAATGAGCAATGACTATGAGCGATGACTATTATGAGTAATAGTAATGAAGTTATTTTTTTCAGTAATTCTTGTAATTAAGGTCGTTGGAGAAGGTTGAATTTAAATAAATTAAATTCGATAGCAATTATAATGCATAGCTTTTTGTTAGATATTTCTAGTCATATTTACTGCACGTATGCTTGTAAAATATGCATTTATTGAATTCTGGAATTAAAAGTTTTTTACAGAGTGTAGTCCACAATTAAAAATATTTAATTTTAGGTATATAGAAACTTACTCAATAATAATTCAATAAACCGGAAATAATAAAATTTGTATGTGCAATACCAGGTACTTCTTCTAGTAACTAACAAAGTGATTTACAGGAATGAATGTATTTAAACTGTGTATATTCTGCAACTTTAAAAGAATTTTTTAAATAACACTTGCTTGACTAAATCATTATATTAAAAAAATAGCTTTTGTAAAAGCTATCGACAAACTTATCGACCAGGATATCATAGGTCACATCGCAGATTTCTAAAATAAAATAAAATTATAATCAAATTGAATAGTTTTTCGAAGTAATAAAATATACTCGTTTTACCAGGGAAAATTACAATACGGTTATAAGGAAAATAATGTTAAGTAGTAAATGAGTATAAAATCGAATGTATAAAAAAATAATAACTGCGAGAAATAAAAAAATTAATATTTAGGAACCTTACTTCATAGTCTAGAGGTCGGTTCGGAATTAGATCTCCGATTCGAGCTTATAATTATTTATAGTGGGAAAAAGCTTAAAATATGTTTTTTTAAAAACTTTTATCGAATAAGGAAGCAAATATGTAAGCCCCGTGACAATGTGATGTTAAAAATGAAAGTAATTAGTACCAAGAGGTAAAGGGATGTTTAACCACCTCAGTTCTCCGCTCAAAATAAACAAGAAAGGAATGCATGATTCGTTTCTCAAGGCATGATATCATTACAATGAAGACGAAAACTTCAATGATCATAGATGAGCAGGTGGTTGCGATCACAAGTAACTATTGAAGAGTGACAGAAGTGACAGGCTTTTAACGTTTATTGTGAAAATTGAATTCTGAACATAAGTAAGGATCCTTTGAAACTTTAACAGTCTGAAGTGATATAAAGTATGTTCTTATTTTTGCATTAACTTCGTTTATATCTTCTTTGATGTCTTCTATTGATATTGGCCTTTTGACAAGGAAAAGGAAATAGGAAAATAGAACAGCAGTGATATGAAGTTCCTACAATACCGGAGATGCGGCAAAGTATTTTACGAGATATAAATGTAACTACAAAACTGCTCTAGGCCAGTAAGCAGAGTGACGTCATTTTAACGTCGATTATGGGTTAGTCATTACGTCATTTTCACCTTTGCAGTGAGGCTATAATGACGTTAATAAGACGGGTAAATGTAACAGCCCAAAGACGTCATTTTAAGACGCCAAAAAGAGTTGTGTTAACCCGTTAAGAAAACATCATATAATGATAAAACTGTATATTTAAATGACGTTATATTCACGTCTTATTTATATTTCTGCAAATAAAACACCTTAATTTGAAAAAAGTAGATTTATTATTAAAAATTCTGATGCATAAACATAATCAGTATTATTATACTATTATAATAATGTACGTATATTGCGGCCATAAAACCTGTTGTTTTCGGGGCGTCAGCCAACATATGTTAACGAGTGCTATACTTCCGCCGTCCTTTTTGGTGTATTGTATAGCAGTAAATGCCAACCTAATTTGTTTTACCAACACCGACACAAAAACTGCAAAAAATGTACAGAAATAAAATACCACAAACATATATTTTTTATTATATATGTACGTAGGTAGATGTACACATCAAGAAGGAGAAAGAAGATCAACATCAACCAACTTCTTGCACGTATTTGCCTGCTCCTTCATTGCGCTGTTTTTCAGGATCTTCTTCAATACCGGTCACGTGATGCTACAACACTGGGAGTTTTGGAACTTTTTGTTTATTTTTTTATAAAAGTAGTTATTTGCGTCGTAAAATATTAAAACAAGCCTGCAACAATAATAAAGTTAAATTATAAGGTCAATTTCAGGAAAGTAAATAAATATTGCTAGGTATATTTTAGTTATTCAAGTTTAATGAAAATACCTATTATTTGTAAATTTACTGTAAAAATTTTGTGGAAAATTTCCAGAAAGTTCTGGTTAAGATTTTCGTATGTGTAAAATGGGTCTTATTTACATTTTTAAAGAAATTTATCGACATTGAGCAATGTCGCTGCTAGCACAAGAATAGAAAAATATTCATAGTCCAATTTTGTCAAGGCTCGGAAATTGTAGGCGTCCGCGATTAGAGCTAGATTAGAATGCTTGTTGAGCGCCACTGAGTTTGCAAATTTATGGCTGATGTTGATCTTAATGGTGTTATAACAAACTCTTTTTTATTTAAGCATACCAAACCCAGAAAGTGAACCAAACAGATTTCCTTGGTTGTTCTTCTATCTGAATAATCTATCTACATTATTCAGATAGATGAACAATTAAAAAATACTTTATTCCTAGTAGGTTACCTTTGCCTGCCTGTTTTGCTATCGAATTATATCTCCACTCTAGTTTTCCACTCTTTTCTTTCCCAATATGCAATGGATTTTATCTTTTTCATAATTAGTATAATATTTTGTACATCCTGCAAGAAACTCTAGCTCACTGTAATTACTATATTCAAAAAATGTATGCGAAATTGCAATTTGTGTTTCCGTTCTGAAAAAGTAGCTTTGAAAACAATACAAATGACTAAATTATTGTTGGTGACGAAATCTAAAATTATATCTTTCAAAACTCTGTCTCACAATTGTTTCTACATATTTAATTTACCAAAAAACTCTAATTTATTTTTTATCCTTTTTGTATATCCGCATTAAAATAACAACTATAAATAAAAGCCAGATATAAATGTATAAATTCCATGATATTGTAATTCCCTAGTCTAAACTGCAAGAACGAACTCTTGTTTCTTCTATTTTTATAAATTCCTTCCGTTTTTAAAATAGTAAGGAAGCGAGATAGATAGACGGATAGTCAAACACAAGAAAGTCATCAGCCCGAAGCAAAATAAACGGGGTTATAGTTAAGGTCGCGAAAGTATTATTTTATTGCGAAGAGATTATTTATTAATGGTTTCCTGGCAGATGTAGCTTCTTCATTATGTTTACTATCGTTGTTAACAGTGAATTGAAGCCACCGTGTTTGCGTTTTGTAAACATTAAGTGCAAACTCTAGCATATTTTTAAACATGGTGATGATATGTCATTAACGTCGATATTTCAGAACATCTTGCGGTAAGTATTTATATAAGACATTGTTTCTTGTGGTTGGAGATAGATTTGTTCCTCTTAACAACTGTCTATTGAAATATTAGAGACAATTAGTCTATTAAGTTGAGGTAATATATTTTATCATAATGAGACGTATGTAGTAATGGTTCTTTCAAAAAAGAACAAATATTTCCGTTGTAATTCTACTACAAATTATACAATATTGCACTGAAAAGAACGTTATTTTTAATTTATTTGTAACATTAAAATTAGGAAATCTGGAACTCAACGTTGAAGGCATAGAAACCGATCAATTAACGATCAATATTTAAATTACTGTCAGACTTGGAAGTAATAACACTGTTCAGATAAGTTTTTATATGTTTGGTGAGAACGCAATACAAAATCTTTTTCGATGTCACTGGTTTGGTCGCTTTTATAAATAACTAACGATGAATGAATGAATATTTTAATAAAATTATAGATTGGAACCGATAACTGCCTTAGGCTTTTAAAACACAGAAACGAGAACCCACAAATTGAAAACATAAATATCAATATATACTACAACGAGCTTGTTCTGGGTTTATATCTTATTTACTTTGGAAATTGGCTAACAGAGCCACTGCGAGATGGATCCAGGCATATCTTAAGTGGTCCTTACAGCTGGCGCTACATCGCGGTGCAATTGTAAATTTAAGCAAGGAAAAAACCTGACGTAAAAACAGCTTTCTTTTGCTACGAACACAGCGGACTTACTATTACGGACCTCCACATTATAATTAACTATCTATAATCTTATATTAAAGACATTTTGATGTTGCACAACGGAATCTATGTTTATTGGCGCGTCCAAATAAGGCTCCAAAAATATATTACTAGAAATGCAGGATTTCAAACACAATTACTCCTCGACAATAATGCTTCGTCTTTACCTAGTGCACGTGCAGATTAGTGCACACCTAGATGCATTGTGTGCATCGCGTGTCAATCTACTATATATTCGTTCGTGATTAAATTAATTAAATTAAATTAACATTGATCGCTACAAGTGGCAGTGGTGCCATCTATATTTGTCGTATACTATAAGGCGTTTAAAAGTTGCTACAAATATCTATGATATTGGCCTTAAATATGAGAAATTTAGAAAGGGGCCATACGTATACGACAAATACAGATAGCTCCACAGCCAATTGTCGCTGTCAATTTTATTTCCACGAACGAATATATAGTGAATTCACACGAGATAATGCAATTTTCGCTCTTTTTGACGCACTGGCTTAAGGCAGCCACTGATAGTTTTTTTTAATTCATTTGTTTTCGTTTTAATTGTATTTTATCTTTACTAAACACCCATTTACTTTCAACATTAGGGTGAAATTCGAAATTCAGAAATTTCATTGGCTGATATTTAACAGACCTTGAATTTTATCCAACTATATTTCTAGATTTAAAATTTAATCACAATTAAGTTATTCAGCGTTTAATCAAGCTTTGTGAAACGGGCCATTAGTGTTGTTTTGAAATAGTGGTTGAGAAATCCCACTTTAGTTTTAAGCAGTGGTTGAGGATGAGTTACATAGAACCTGGTGAATTGCGAAGTCACCAAACGCCAGCGCTGGCTCCCGCAACAGAGAAATTCAGACCCGTTCACGACGGGTATCTGTTTAAATCGAATTTTCCCGCCGATTAAATAAGCTGGCTAGGGTCTAAATTACCAACTCTATTTTAAAGCTTTTAGCAAGTTTAAAATAGACTAGAGAATAAGGCCGGTTCTTCGAACCTTGACCAAGCAAATCCAGGAACAAGACCAGGAAAATCCACAAAGCCAGAAACAAGAACCAGCAGCACAAGGAAATTCCCCACAAAGTGAGGAACAAGAATCCTCAACCCAGCCCATACACTGATCTCACAACTCCAGTACCAGTTTAACAGGAGACTGATTCCACAGCTGCACTGTCGATTAAACGGAAATGCTAGATGCGGCTGCAACCCTGCCCTCCACATTTAACTAACGGGTGATGCCTAAAATGTGAGACTGTGTTTGAATGCATATAAAAACTACAATAATGTTTCGATTTTAATAAATTTTATTGAGTTATAGTAGGAACTACATTTTAATCAAGTTGAATGATAAAAGTTAATAACTTTTTCAAGAACGGCGAAGATAATCCAGTTTTTTTGAGCACACTTTTCACCATTCTCTGTACTAGGTTCATGCCTATTTGCTTTAGCAGTATAAAATTATATTTTTACGATTCTCCTCATTTTGAGCTTCCCTACCTTTTTCCATTTCAAGACCCTTTAGAATAGACCAGAAGTTCTAAATAGGTTGCAGTTCTGGGAACACATGGAGGAATTCTCTTCCTTGGCTACAAACAGAATATTCGCCTGATAAGTAGCTTTAACTGATAATTACTGATTTCGCGTAATGTGATGAGGCAAGATCGGTCTAAAACACGTAATTATCATCAGAATGATTTTGCCGAATGCATGGAATAAGGCATTTCTTAATACATTAATTTAGATGGGCTTCCTGATTGATGACTATTCGTGAAGAACCTAAGAAGGGTTTCGAAATCCCAGAAGGTGTTATTGTCAACTACATTACTTTTTTCAAATTTTAATATCATCAGGTGCTGCAAGAGAGTCCTTGGTATAAAATCCTCCAATCGCATTTTTAACAGAATTTTTGAAAGTAAAATAATTTTCATCATCCAAAATAAAAGAAATTCTGTGAATTTCTCTAACATGCTCCTGCACCTTGGCCGACTTTGTTGTTGTTATTACTCAGATTCGAATTATTTCGCTAACTTTCTGGTTCATATTCCACATTTCCTATTCAACTGTTCTTCTAAACGACGAATGATGGCTTTTATCATCTTCACCGCTTTCCGATCAGAACCTGACTTGCAAAAAGGCAGAGTTTCTTCTTGTCATTGTTTAATGTATCGATACATTGTCGACTCTGGTACACTTTCTTCCATAAAATGATCTGCAACAAACTTTTTTCCTTTTTCAATATGATCATCACAATAGGCGTACACTCTCGAAATGAGACTGGTATGAACCATAATGCAAGAATTTCCTTAACAATTCTTATAAGTAAATCAAACTTTACGTATGTCAAGAGAATTCATTAGGCTGTTTACTAATAGCAAAAGAAAACCAAACCATCAATGAATACTTGATTTATAATACGAAGATTCCAGTCTCAAATTTTAGGCATCGACCGTTATACATTAAGTTAAATACCTAATACAAGACATAAGACTTTACACTCATGCATTTTGAAAAAAAACATGATAAACTCAAAGGTGATATTCCTGACAAAAGGGAAAACATTGTAAATGAATTAGTTATTTTAAAGAATATTTTATTATATTTAAATCACAACCAGCCTTAAGGGTTGAAACACAACAAGGATTAAATAATACTAAAAAAATCATAAAAAAGTTAAAGTCCTAATTGTTTCAACTACATCAATAAGTATTATAATGTGACATTTTTGTCACGGTTTCATACTCGCAAGAGTGGGTGTTGATAAGGAGAAGGAAGAACACAAAAAACATAATTCTTTCCAAGGATAAAGTTACTAACAGAGATAAGATATATAAATTTTGTTGAGAATTTTAAAAATTGATAAAAGCAAAGAAAGTAACAATTTTGTCAAATTGTTAATAAGAGTGCAAAAAGAGTTAAATTACATATAATAAACTTTAATATATAAAAAAAATAGCTAACCATTTTTATAAAGTTGACACCCAACGTGTAGGGCAATTTAAGCCTACGTCATTACAATATATATTACCTTACAAACTCAATACGGTAATTCCATGTAGCACAATTAGCTTCGCATTTCCAGATAAAGTCTATTTCAGATTCACTCTAAAAATTTATTAAAAATTATAATTTTTACAGAGCTACAAAATGGGCCGGCAGCAGCTTTTTGACAGAAAGCAAAAGCGGTCTTTGTCAATCATATCAATCAAGAGTTACGTTTATGCACGACCAAGCATATAAATATACAATTCGAGTTTTATATCTCTGAACATGCAGGTTTTCTGCATATAAAAAATCATATGTTCAATTATTAAAATAAGATGTTAAATGCATTGACACCTCTGACAGTTA